>QELA01000017.1:12500-17316 GCA_003243815.1 Fermentozyma sake | reverse complement strand
TCTAAGGTAGCCAAATGCCTCGTCATCTAATATGAGCGCATGAATGGATTAACGAGATTCCCACTGTCCCTATCTACTATCTAGCGAACCACAGCCAAGGAACGGCTTGCAGAATCAGCGGAAAGAGACCCGTTGAGCTTGACTCTAGTTGACATTGTGAAAAGACATAGAGGGTTAGATAAGTGGGACTTCGGCGCCGGGAAATACCACTACCTCTATATTTTTTTACTTATTCAATTAAGCGAACTGGACTTCATGTCCACTTTCTAGCATAAGGCTTTCGAGCTGATCCGGTTGAAGACATTGTCAGGGGAGTTGGCTGGGCGGCACATCTGTTAAACGATAACGCAGGTGTCCTAAGGGGCTCATGGAGAACAGAAATCTCCATAGAACAAAAGGGTAAAAGCCCCTTGATTTTGATTTTCAGTGTGAATACAAACCATGAAAGTGTGGCCTATCGATCCTTTAGTCCTTCTGAATTTGAAGCTAGAGGTGCCAGAAAAGTACCACAGGATAACTGGCTTGTGGCAGTCAAGCGTTCATAGCGACATTGCTTTTGATTCTTCGATGTCGGCTCTTCCTATCATACCGAGCAAAGATTCGGTAAGCGTTGGATTGTTCACCACTAATAGGGAACGTGAGCTGGTTTAGACCGTCGTGAGACAGGTTAGTTTTACCCTACTGATATGTTGTCGCAATAGTAATTAACTTAGTACGAGAGGAACCGTTCATTCGGATAATTGGTTTTGCGCTGTCGATCAGGCAACGCCCGAAGCTACCATCCGCTGGATTATGGCTGAACGCCTCTAAGTCAGAATCCATGCTAGAAGCGACGATTCTTGCCTCGCACATTTTAGTTGGATAAAATAAGCGCTTTGAGTCGCCAACCATAGAGTTGGAATGGTACAGTTTACGGAAAGGTGTTGTGCTTACCGACGGATCGCAATGTCATGATGCGCGGGATAAATCCTTTGCAAACGACTTAAATGTACAACGGAGTATTGTAAGCTAGAGTAGCCTTGTTACGATCTGCTGAGATTAAGCTTCAGTGTCGATGTGTTTACACACTAAGGTATAGTTGGTTGAGCAACTTTAGTTTAGTGATTGAATGTATGTCCGGGTAACAACGCAGCGTAGCGAGTTTGTAGAGGACTACACTGTTAACATATTATCAATAGTGACGTAGCGAGGAATTGTGAACACTGAGCGTAGTGAATATAATCAATGCTGAGCGTAGCGAAGAATTGATGTTGATTACTGAGTGTAGTCCATTATATTAGTGGAACAAGTATTAGTGGATTATTATTACAAGAGTTGAAAAATTTAAAGAGTTTCAAAGTATTTTGTTTAAGTATTTATTTTGTCAAGTATTTTTCTAAGCTCTCGCTCGATCCTCATGTCAGAATTTGCAACCAAAAAAAGTGTTTATTTTTCGCACACTTTTCAAAGGTTTGGTGCAAAAATTGCAGCACAAGAGTTTCGCGTAGGTCTCCCACTACACTACTCGTCTGCTCTAGCAGCTAATACAGTGATCGGACGGAAACGTGCTTTCTGCTAGATATGGCCGCAACCGAGATGGTATTTTGGAGAGATGGAAGCGGGGTAGTGTTGAGAAAGGAAAAGGTGGTTCTTGGTTGAGTGAATGGCTATGTTGAGGTAGGATAACGTGGGACTCCTGGGATACCAAGGCTACGTCTACGCTACGTTATGTATGTTATATAGAGGTGGAGTAGAGTTGGGAAAATTGAAATTTGAAATGAGAGTGGAAATTTGATTGAAGTGTGGTTGTATGGAGTGGTTGTATGGTGGTTGTATATGTGTTATATACTGATGTGTTATAATGATAGTATATGATGGTAGTAATAGAGATGATATGATGTATGATGTATGATGTAAATGATGTAGATGATTTCAATGTCAATGTTCAATGTTAGACTCAATAGACTTAAGGAGCGTAGCATTGACTAGTCATAATGACCATATTCCAATAACTCCAAGCAACTTCGCTCTAGTTCAGTTACTTGTTGCTAAAAAAAGGTATAAAATTTCACTTCCACCTTTTTTCTCACCAAAAAAATTGCAGCACGAGATTCGCGTATGGTCTCCCACTACACTACTCGTTCGCTCTTAGCTTAAATACAGTTGATCGACGGGAAACGTGCTTTCTGCTAGATATGGCCGCAACCGAAATGGTCTTTTTGGAGTATATGATTAGTGTTGCTATGTTGTTTAGTGAATGTATGTGTAATTGAATGTATAAGTATGTAGATATAATATATATATATATAGGCTATATAATCCCTCTATATTTATATGGCTTACATATCATACACTATAAATTTATATGCTATATAAATACTATATTTATAAGGGATTAGTAATACTTATGTAATCGCACATGGCGTTAGGAGTTTTGCGACGTCGACACCCCACATTCTCCATTACATCTCCCTAAATCCACCAATTTAGTTAGGTAGAGTGTGATATCACCTATGTCTATATACGCCCTCTATAACTCCTGTAGTTACTTTCCATTACTGTTTCTGTTCTATCTACCACTTTCTACAACTGAGAAAGTACTACTCTTTGTAAATTCTACAATATGGTTACCTGCCTTCGAAATAACCGAAAAATGAAGTGAAAACTGCTTCAATCGCTCGTAATTGTATAGACCGTGCTAACACCCCACAACATGAACCTGTGCGAATTCGCTTCCTACCTATGGATACTTGGAGTTACCACGATGATTATGCAGTGTATGGATTACAGGTGCTCGCGAATCCGCATGGGATACCCAAATAGGGTTAGGAAAAGATCCTGTATACTGAGAAGGTACCCTCGGAACTGTATATGGCGAATGTATGCAGGAATGGACGTATATGTCAGTCATATCTGCAGGTTGAGTGTATATGATAGTCATATGCAGACAATCCGCATTAATTGGTCGTGCACCATGGATAATATGATTAGAAATCGAATTACAACTTTAGCAGTAGAGGTCTTATAATGGAGAGACAGATGAATGGTAGAAAGAAATGGATGTGAAGTTGAGCTGATTAGTTAACCGCCGTGAGTTCATTACAAAATCTGTTAATAAAACACTATCATCAACTAGCTACATACCATCATCACAATCAATTAACCTATATCATCTTCACATCTTAATATCTCTGTATCCAACTAAATAAGTAGATCATAAAATTTAACTTTTTTCGCTAAGACTTTGAAACATCGATTTTCGTTTGACATATTTCAAATTAAAAAACGTACTTTTTGATTATACGCACATTTTATTCGCTTTTATTATTATTTTATAATATTTCCCTCACAATTAACTCCACCACCATTTCACCTACAGAACTATATGCGAAAGCATGATTGTATGGTTCTCATATAAACTTTATGGCCTCGCTATTTAGTGACGAGCGTTGCGACAGATGTAAGTCTGTTAAACCTCTCGCCAAATAGCATGGACGAACTCGGTAAGTCTGAACAGTTTAGGGTAATATCTAACGATTCCCCTAAACACTGAAGGATTTAGTGGATTACTAGCCGATGCAAGTATTCAACTAATCTACTCGGGTAGCTTCTATCGTAGCCAGGCAACTGTGACTGTTAGAAGTAACCTCCTCCATGGTTGGTTATGCAAATTTATTTAGCGGCCATCAACCGGGAAACAAAGAGGCTATCTGGATAGCGTTTTGTCCTTACGGACTCTAACGCTAGCAATCAATAACAACACCGAACTTTAGTCTCAGTATAGTATCTGGTTGATCCTGCCAGTAGTCATATGCTTGTCTCAAAGATTAAGCCATGCATGTCTAAGTATAAGCAATTATACAGTGAAACTGCGAATGGCTCATTAAATCAGTTATCGTTATTTGATAGTACCTTACTACTGGATATCCGTGTAATCTAGAGCTAATACATGCTTAAAATCCCGACCTCTGAAGGATGTATTATTAGATAAAAATCAATGTCTCGACTCTTGATGATCATAATAACTTTCGAATCGCATGCCTTGTGCTGGCGATGGTTCATTCAAATTCTGCCCTATCAACTTCGATGGTAGGATAGTGCCTACCATGGTTCAACGGTAACGGGAATAAGGTTCGATCCGGAGAGGAGCCTGAGAAACGGCTACCACATCCAAGGAAGCAGCAGCGCGCAAATTACCCAATCCCGACACGGGAGTAGTGACAATAAATAACGATACAGGCCCTTATGGTCTTGTAATGGAATGAGTACAATGTAAATACCTTAACGAGGAACAATTGAGGGCAAGTCTGGTGCCAGCAGCCGCGGTAATTCCAGCTCCAAAAGCGTATATTAAAGTTGTTGCAGTTAAAAAGCTCGTAGTTGAACCTTGGCTTGGTTAGCCGGTCCGCCTTTGGTGAGTACTGGATCTAACCGAGCCTTTCCTCTGGTAACCTTTCTTCGGGAAGGCGAACCAGGACTTTACTTTGAAAAAATTAGAGTGTTCAAAGCAGGCCTTTGCTCGAATATATTAGCATGGAATAATAGAATAGGACGTTATGGTTCTATTTGTTGGTTCTAGGACCATCGTAATGATTAATAGGACGGACGGGGTATCAGTATTCAGTTGTCAGAGGTGAAATTCTGGATTTACTGAAGACTAACTACTGCGAAAGCATTACCAAGCACGTTTTCATTAATCAAGAACGAAAGTTAGGGGATCGAAGATGATCAGATACCGTCGTAGTCTAACCATAAACTATGCCGACTAGGATCGGGTGTGTTCTTTATTGACGCACTCGCACCTTACGAGAAATCAAAGTCTTGGGTTCTGGGGGAG
>QELA01000017.1:2500-7500 GCA_003243815.1 Fermentozyma sake | reverse complement strand
GGATTAGGTTGGGGAGAAATTGAAAATTTGAAATGAGGAGTGGAAATTTTGATTTGAAGTGGTGGTTGTATGATGGAGTGGTGTTGTATGTGGTTGTATGATGGTGTTAATATACTGATGTGTTATATGATGTATGATGTATGATGTGATGGTATTATGATATGATGATATATGATGTATGATGTATGATGTATGATGTATGATGTATGATGTTCAATGTTCAATGTTCAATGTTAGACTCAATAGACTTAAGGAGCGTAGCATGACTAGTCATAATGACCATATGGCCAATAACTTCCAAGCAACTTCGCTTCGCTCAGTTACTTGTTCAGTTACTTGTTGCTAAAAAGAAAGTGTGGATAATCTAAATTTCACTTCCACCTTTTTCTCTCACCAAAAAAGATTGCAGCACGAGAGTTTCGCGTATGGTCTCCCACTACACTACTCGGTCTCGCTCTTAGCAGCTTAACTACAGTTGATCGGACGGAAACGGTGCTTCTGCTAGATATGGCCGCAACCGAAATGGTCTTTTTTGGAGAGTTATATGATTAGTGTGCTATGTTAGTTTAGTGAATGTATGTGTAATTGAATGTTATAGTATGTAGGATATATAATATATATATATATATAGGCTTATATAATCCCTCTATAATTATATGGCTTACATATCATACACTATATAATTTATATGCTTATATAATATCTACTATATGTTATAAAGGATATGTAATACTTATGTAATTCGCACTATGGCGGTTAGGATGTTTGCGACGTGTCGACACCCCACATATCTCCCATTTACATCTCCCATAAATCCACCAATTTAGTTAGGTAGAGTGTGATATTCACCTATGTCATATTACGCCCTCTCTATATACTCCTGTGTAGTTACTTTCCATTACTGTTTCTGTCTCTATCTACCACTTCTACAACTTGAGAAAGTTACTATCTCTTTTGTAAATTTCTACAATTATGGTTACCTGCCTTCTGAAATAACCGAAAAATGAAGTTGAAAACTGCTTCAATCGCTCTGTAATTGTATAGACCGTGCTAACACCCCACAACATGAACCTGTGCGAATTTCGCTTCCTACCTATGGATATCTGTGGAGTTATCCACGATTTGATTTATGCAGTGGTATGGATGTTACAGGGTGCTTCGCGAATCCTGCATGGTGGATACCCTCAAATTAGGTTTAGGAAAAAGTATCCTGTATACTGAGAAGGTTACCCTCTCGTGAGACTGTATATTGGCGAATGTATCTGCAGGAATTGGACTGTATATGTCAGTCATATCTGCAGGTTTGAGGATGTATATTGAGTAGTCATATCTGCAGGACAATCCTGCATTTTAATTGGTCGTGCACCATGGATAATATAGGATTTAGAAAATTCGAATTTACAACTTTTAGCAGTAGAGGTCTTATAATGGAGAGACAGATTGAATGGTAGAAAGAAATGGATGTGAAGGTTGAGCTGATTTAGTTAACCGCCGTTGAGTTCATTACAAAAATCTGTTTAATAATAACACTATCATCAAACTAGCTACATACCCATTCATCACAACTATCAATTAACCTATATCATCTTTCACATCTTAATATCTTCTGTATCCAACTAAATTAAGTAGATCATAAAATTATTAACTTTTTTTCGCTAAGACTTTGAAACATCGATTTTCGTTGACATATTTCAAATTAAAAAACGTACTTTTTGATTATACGCACATTTTATTCGCTTTATTATTATATTTATAATATTCCCTCACAATTAACTCCACCACCATTCACCCTACAGGAACTATATGCGAAAGCATGAGTTGTATGGTCTCATATAAAACTTTATGGCCTCGCTATTTAGTGACGAGCGTTGCGACAGATGTAAGTCTGTTAAACCTCTCGCCAAATAGCATGGACGAACTTCGGTAAGTCTGAACAGTTTAGGGTAATATCTAACGATTCCCCTAAACACTGAAGATTAGTGGATTACTAGCCGATGGCAAGTATTCAACTAATCTACTCGGGGTATGCTTCTATCGGTAGCCAGGCAACTGTGACTGTTAGAATGTAACCTCCTCCATGGTTGGTTATGCTAAATTTATTAGCGGCCATCAACCGGGAAACAAAGAGGGCTATCTGGATAGCGTTTTGTCCTTACGGACTCTAACGCTAGCAATCAATAACAACACCGAACTTTAGTTCTCAGTATAGTTATCTGGTTGATCCTGCCAGTAGTCATATGCTGTCTCAAAGATTAAGCCATGCATGTCTAAGTATAAGCAATTATACAGTGAAACTGCGAATGGCTCATTAAATCAGTTATCGTTATTTGATAGTACCTTACTACTTGGATATCCGTGGTAATTCTAGAGCTAATACATGCTTAAAATCCCGACCTCTGGAAGGATGTATTATTAGATAAAAAATCAATGTCTTCGGACTCTTGATGATCATAATAACTTTTCGAATCGCATGGCCTTGTGCTGGCGATGGTTCATTCAAATTTCTGCCCTATCAACTTTCGATGGTAGGATAGTGGCCTACCATGGTTTCAACGGGTAACGGGAATAAGGGTTCGATTCCGGAGAGGGAGCCTGAGAAACGGCTACCACATCCAAGGAAGGCAGCAGGCGCGCAAATTACCCAATCCCGACACGGGAGGTAGTGACAATAAATAACGATACAGGGCCCTTATGGTCTTGTAATTGGAATGAGTACAATGTAAATACCTTAACGAGGAACAATTGGAGGGCAAGTCTGGTGCCAGCAGCCGCGTAATTCCAGCTCCAAAAGCGTATATTAAAGTTGTTGCAGTTAAAAAGCTCGTAGTTGAACCTTGGCTTGGTTAGCCGGTCCGCCTTTTGGTGAGTACTGGATCTAACCGAGCCTTTCCTTCTGGGTAACCTTTCTTCGGGAAGGCGAACCAGGACTTTACTTTGAAAAAATTAGAGTGTTCAAAGCAGGCCTTGCTCGAATATATTAGCATGGAATAATAGAATAGGACGTTATGGTTCTATTTGTTGGTTCTAGACCATCGTAATGATTAATAGGGACGGACGGGGTATCAGTATTCAGTTGTCAGAGGTGAAATTCTTGGATTTACTGAAGACTAACTACTGCGAAAGCATTTACCAAGCACGTTTCATTAATCAAGAACGAAAGTTAGGGGATCGAAGATGATCAGATACCGTCGTAGTCTTAACCATAAACTATGCCGACTAGGGATCGGTGTTGTTCTTTATTGACGCACTCGGCACCTTACGAGAAATCAAAGTCTTTGGTTCTGGGGGAGTATGGTCGCAAGGCTGAAACTTAAAGGAATGACGGAAGGGCACCACCAGGAGTGGAGCCTGCGGCTTAATTGACTCAACACGGGGAAACTCACCAGGTCCAGACACAATAAGGATGACAGATTGAGAGCTCTTTCTGATTTGTGGTGGTGGTGCATGGCCGTTCTAGTTGGTGGAGTGATTGTCTGCTTAATTGCGATAACGAACGAGACCTTAACCTACTAAATAGTGCTGCTAGCTTTGCTGGTATAGTCACTTCTTAGAGGACTATCGATTCAAGTCGATGGAAGTTGAGGCAATAACAGTCTGTGATGCCCTTAGACGTTCTGGGCCGCACGCGCGCTACACTGACGGAGCCAGCGAGTTTATACCTTGGCCGAGAGTCTGGAAATCTTGTGAAACTCCGTCGTGCTGGGATAGAGCATGTAATTATTGCTCTTCAACGAGGAATTCCTAGTAAGCGCAAGTCATCAGCTTGCGTTGATTACGTCCCTGCCCTTTGTACACACCGCCCGTCGCTACTACCGATGAATGGCTTAGTGAGGCCTCCGGATTGGCTTAAGAAAGGGGGCAACCTCATTCTGGAGCTGAAAAGCTGGTCAAACTTGGTCATTTAGAGGAAGTAAAAGTCGTAACAAGGTTCCGTAGGTGAACCTGCGGAAGGATCATTAAAGTTTGCTTAATGCATTACACATGTTTTTTAGAGAACTTGCTTGCAAGAACACTAATAATTACTTAGTCAACAAATAAAAATATCAAAACTTCAACAACGGATCTCTGGTTCTCGCATCGATGAAGAACGCAGCGAAATGCGATACGTAATATGAATGCAGATTTCGTGAATCATCGAATCTTGAACGCACATTGCGCCTGTGGTATTCCACAGGCATGCCTGTTGAGCGTCATTCTCCTCAAACCTCTGGTTTGGCGTTGAGTGATACTCGTTTACTTGAAAAACATGAAAAGCATAACTATTAGGTTTACCAACTCGTTATACTAATCTACAAGTTGACCTCAAATCAGGTAGGACTACCCGCTGAACTTAAGCATATCAATAAGCGAGGAAAAGAAACCAACCGGATTGCCTCAGTAACGGCGAGTGAAGCGGCAAAAGCTCAAATTTGAAATCTGCGTAAGCCGAGTTGTAATTTGAAGATGCTACTTGGTAATGGCTCTTGTCTATGTTCCTTGGAACAGGACGTCACAGAGGTGAGAATCCCGTGCGATGAGATGTCCATTACCGTGTAAAGTGCTTCGAAGAGTCGAGTTGTTGGGAATGCAGCTCTAAGTGGGTGTAAATTCCATCTAAAGCTAAATATTGGCGAGAGACCGATAGCGAACAAGTACAGTGATGGAAAGATGAAAAGAACTTTGAAAAGAGAGTGAAAAGTACGTGAAATTGTTGAAAGGAAGGCTTGAGATCAGACTTGTATTGTATGGCTTGCTTCGGGCGGGTCCTCTGCAGTTACTGGCCAGCATCGGTTGGTGGCAGAAATAGCATAGGAAGTGGCTCTACTCGGTGAGTGTTATAGCCTTTGTTGATACGCCTGCCTAGACCGAGGACTGCGTCTTTGACTAGGATGCTGCATAATGATCCTAAGCCGCCGTCTTGAAACACGGACCAAGGAGTCTAACGTCTATGCGAGTGTTGGTGTAAAACCCGTACGCGAATGAAAGTGAACGTAGATGAGAGCCTTTAGGCGCATCATCGA
>QELA01000016.1:15000-17504 GCA_003243815.1 Fermentozyma sake | reverse complement strand
TCGTCTCACTACACTCTCGGTCTGCTCTTAGCAGCTTACTACAGTTGATCGGACGGGAAACGGTGCTTTCTGCTAGATATGGCCGCAACCGAGATGGTTATTTTTGGGAGAGATATGGGAGAGCGGGGTAGTGTTGAGGAAAGTGAGAATAGAGGTGGGTTCTTGTGGTTCTTGTAGTGATATGGTCTAGGTGTTGAGGTGTAGGATGTAACGGTGGGACTCCTGGGATACAGGAGGGCTACGTGCTACGCTACGGTTATGTATATGTATATATAGAGGGTGGAGTAGGATTAGGTTGGGGAGAAATTGAAAATTTTGAAATGAGGAGGTGGAAATTTTTGATTTGAAGTGGTGGTTGTATGATGGAGTGGTGGTTGTATGGTGGTTGTATGATGGTTGTTAATATACTTGATGTGTTATATGATGTATGATGTATGATGTGATGGTATTATGATATATGATGTATGATATATGATGTATGATGTATGATGTATGATGTATGATGTATGATGTATGGTTCAATGTTCAATGTTCAATGTTAGACTCAATAGACTTAAGGAGCGTAGCATTGACTAGTCATAATGACCATATGGCCAATAACTTCCAAGCAACTTCGCTTCGCTCAGTTACTTGTTTCAGTTACTTGTTGCTAAAAAGAAAGTGGTGGATATCTAAATTTTCACTTCCACCTTTTTCTCTCACCAAAAAAAGATTGCAGCACGAGAGTTTCGCGTATGGTCTCCCACTACACTACTCGGTCTCGCTCTTAGCAGCTTAACTACAGTTGATCGGACGGAAACGGTGCTTTCTGCTAGATATGGCCGCAACCGAAATGGTCTTTTTTTGGAGAGTTATATGATTTAGTGTTGCTATGTTTAGTTTAGTGAATGTATGTGTTAATTGAATGTTATAGTATTGTAGGATATATATATATTATATATATTATATATAGGCTTATAATCCCTCTATAATTTATATGGCTACATATCATACACTATATATTTTATATGCTTATATAATATCTACTATATGTTTATAAAGGGATATGTAATACTTATGTAATTCGCACTATGGCGGTTAGGATGTTTTGCGACGTGTCGACACCCACATATCTCCCATTTTACATCTCCATAAATCCACCAATTTAGTTAGGTAGAGTGTGATATTCACCTATGTCTATATTACGCCTCTCTATATACTCCTGTGTAGTTACTTTTCCATTTACTGTTTTCTGTCTCTATCTACCACTTTCTACAACTTGAGAAGTTACTATCTCTTTTTGTAAATTTTCTACAATTATGGTTACTGCCTTTCTGAAATAACCGAAAAATGAAGTTGAAAACTGCTTCAATCGCTCTGTAATTTGTATAGACCGTGCTAACACCCCACAACATGAACCTGTGCGAATTTCGCTTCCTACCTATGGATATCTGTGGAGTTATCCACGATTTGATTTATGCAGTGGTATGGATGTTACAGGGGTGCTTCGCGAATCCTGCATGGTGGATACCCTCAAATTAGGGTTTAGGAAAAAGTATCCTGTATACTGAGAAGGGTTACCCTCTCGTGAGACTGTATATTGGCGAATGTATCTGCAGGAATTGGGACTGTATATTGTCAGTCATATCTGCAGGTTTGAGGAGTGTATATTGAGTAGTCATATCTGCAGGACAATCCTGCATTTTAATTTGGTCGTGCACCATGGATAATATAGGATTTAGAAATTCGAATTTACAACTTTTAGCAGGTAGAGGTCTTATAATTGGAGAGACAGATTGAATGGTAGAAAGAAATGGGATGTGAAGGTTTGAGCTGATTTTAGTTAACCGCCGTTGAGTTCATTACAAAATCTGTTTATAATAACACTATCATCAACTAGCTACATACCCATTCATCACAACTATCAATTAACCTATATCATCTTTCACATCTTTAATATCTTCTGTATCCAACTAAATTAAGTAGATCATAAAATTATTTAACTTTTTTTTCGCTAAGACTTTTGAAACATCGATTTTTCGTTTGACATATTTTCAAATTAAAAAACGTACTTTTTGATTATACGCACATTTTTATTCGCTTTTATTTATTATATTTTATAATATTTCCCTCACAATTAACTCCACCACCATTTCACCTACAGGAACTATATGCGAAAGCATGAGTTTGTATGGTTCTCATATAAAACTTTATGGCCTCGCTATTTAGTGACGAGCGTTGCGACAGATGTAAGTCTGTTAAACCTCTCGCCAAATAGCATGGACGAACTTCGGTAAGTCTGAACAGTTTTAGGGTAATATCTAACGATTTCCCTAAACACTGAAGGATTTAGTGGATTACTAGCCGATGGCAAGTATTCAACTAATCTACTCGGGGGTATGCTTCTATCGGTAGCCAGGCAACTGTGACTGTTAGAATGTAACCTCCTCCATGGTTGGTTATGCTAAATTTATTTAGCGGCCATCAACCGGGGAAACAAAGAGGGCTATCTGGATAGCGTTTTT
>QELA01000016.1:0-7500 GCA_003243815.1 Fermentozyma sake | reverse complement strand
GTGGATACCCTCAAATTAGGGTTTAGGAAAAGTATCCTGTATACTGAGAAGGTTACCCTCTCGTGAGACTGTATATTGGCGAATGTATCTGCAGGAATTGGGACTGTATATTGTCAGTCATATCTGCAGGTTTGAGGAGTGTATATTGAGTAGTCATATCTGCAGGACAATCCTGCATTTTAATTTGGTCGTGCACCATGGATAATATAGGATTTAGAAAATTCGAATTTACAACTTTTAGCAGGTAGAGGTCTTATAATTGGAGAGACAGATTGAATGGTAGAAAGAAATGGGATGTGAAGGTTTGAGCTGATTTTAGTTAACCGCCGTTGAGTTCATTACAAAATCTGTTTAATAATAACACTATCATCAAACTAGCTACATACCCATTCATCACAACTATCAATTAACCTATATCATCTTTCACATCTTTAATATCTTCTGTATCCAACTAAATTAAGTAGATCATAAAATTATTTAACTTTTTTTCGCTAAGACTTTTGAAACATCGATTTTTCGTTTGACATATTTTCAAATTAAAAAACGTACTTTTTTGATTATACGCACATTTTTATTCGCTTTTATTTATTATATTTTATAATATTTCCCTCACAATTAACTCCACCACCATTTCACCCTACAGGAACTATATGCGAAAGCATGAGTTTGTATGGTTCTCATATAAAACTTTATGGCCTCGCTATTTAGTGACGAGCGTTGCGACAGATGTAAGTCTGTTAAACCTCTCGCCAAATAGCATGGACGAACTTCGGTAAGTCTGAACAGTTTTAGGGTAATATCTAACGATTTCCCCTAAACACTGAAGGATTTAGTGGATTACTAGCCGATGGCAAGTATTCAACTAATCTACTCGGGGTATGCTTCTATCGGTAGCCAGGCAACTGTGACTGTTAGAATGTAACCTCCTCCATGGTTGGTTATGCTAAATTTATTTAGCGGCCATCAACCGGGGAAACAAAGAGGGCTATCTGGATAGCGTTTTTGTCCTTACGGACTCTAACGCTAGCAATCAATAACAACACCGAACTTTTAGTTCTCAGTATAGTTATCTGGTTGATCTGCCAGTAGTCATATGCTTGTCTCAAAGATTAAGCCATGCATGTCTAAGTATAAGCAATTATACAGTGAAACTGCGAATGGCTCATTAAATCAGTTATCGTTTATTTGATAGTACCTTACTACTTGGATATCCGTGGTAATTCTAGAGCTAATACATGCTTAAAATCCCGACCTCTGGAAGGGATGTATTTATTAGATAAAAAATCAATGTCTTCGGACTCTTTGATGATTCATAATAACTTTTCGAATCGCATGGCCTTGTGCTGGCGATGGTTCATTCAATTTCTGCCCTATCAACTTTCGATGGTAGGATAGTGGCCTACCATGGTTTCAACGGGTAACGGGGAATAAGGGTTCGATTCCGGAGAGGAGCCTGAGAAACGGCTACCACATCCAAGGAAGGCAGCAGGCGCGCAATTACCCAATCCGACACGGGAGGTAGTGACAATAAATAACGATACAGGGCCCTTATGGTCTTGTAATTGGAATGAGTACAATGTAAATACCTTAACGAGGAACAATTGGAGGCAAGTCTGGTGCCAGCAGCCGCGGTAATTCCAGCTCCAAAGCGTATATTAAAGTTGTTGCAGTTAAAAAGCTCGTAGTTGAACCTTGGGCTTGGTTAGCCGGTCCGCCTTTGGTGAGTACTGGATCTAACCGAGCCTTTCCTTCTGGGTAACCTTTCTTTCGGGAAGGCGAACCAGGACTTTTACTTTGAAAAAATTAGAGTGTTCAAAGCAGGCCTTTGCTCGAATATATTAGCATGGAATAATAGAATAGGACGTTATGGTTCTATTTGTTGGTTTCTAGGACCATCGTAATGATTAATAGGGACGGACGGGGGTATCAGTATTCAGTTGTCAGAGGTGAAATTCTTGGATTTACTGAAGACTAACTACTGCGAAAGCATTTACCAAGCACGTTTTCATTAATCAAGAACGAAGTTAGGGGATCGAAGATGATCAGATACCGTCGTAGTCTTAACCATAAACTATGCGACTAGGGATCGGGTGTTGTTCTTTATTGACGCACTCGGCACCTTACGAGAAATCAAAGTCTTTGGGTTCTGGGGGAGTATGGTCGCAAGGCTGAAACTTAAAGGAATTGACGGAAGGGCACCACAGGAGTGGAGCCTGCGGCTTAATTTGACTCAACACGGGGAAACTCACCAGTCCAGACACATAAGGATTGACAGATTGAGAGCTCTTTCTGATTTTGTGGTGGTGGTGCATGGCCGTTCTTAGTTGGTGGAGTGATTTGTCTGCTTAATTGCGATAACGAACGAGACCTTAACCTACTAAATAGTGCTGCTAGCTTTTGCTGTATAGTCACTTCTTAGAGGACTATCGATTTCAAGTCGATGGAAGTTTGAGGCAATAACAGGTCTGTGATGCCCTTAGACGTTCTGGGCCGCACGCGCGCTACACTGACGGAGCCAGCGAGTTTATACCTTGGCCGAGAGGTCTGGGAATCTTGTGAAACTCCGTCGTGCTGGGATAGAGCATTGTAATTATTGCTCTTCAACGAGGAATTCCTAGTAAGCGCAAGTCATCAGCTTGCGTTGATTACGTCCCTGCCTTTGTACACACCGCCGTCGCTACTACCGATGAATGGCTTAGTGAGGCCTCCGGATTGGCTTAAGAAAGGGGCAACTCATTCTGGAGCTGAAAAGCTGGTCAAACTTGGTCATTTAGAGGAAGTAAAAGTCGTAACAAGGTTTCCGTAGGTGAACCTGCGGAAGGATCATTAAAGTTTGCTTAATTGCATTACACATGTTTTTTTAGAGAACTTGCTTGCAAGACACTAATAATTTACTTAGTCAACAAATAAAATATCAAAACTTTCAACAACGGATCTCTTGGTTCTCGCATCGATGAAGAACGCAGCGAAATGCGATACGTAATATGAATTGCAGATTTTCGTGAATCATCGAATCTTTGAACGCACATTGCGCCTGTGGTATCCACAGGCATGCCTGTTGAGCGTCATTTCTCCCTCAAACCTCTGGTTGGCGTTGAGTGATACTCGGTTACTTGAAAACATGAAAAGCATAACTATTAGGTTTACCAACTCGTTATACTAATCTACAAGTTTGACCTCAAATCAGGTAGGACTACCCGCTGAACTTAAGCATATCAATAAGCGAGGAAAAGAAACCAACGGGATTGCCTCAGTAACGGCGAGTGAAGCGGCAAAAGCTCAAATTGAAATCTGCGTAAGCCGAGTTGTAATTTGAAGATGGCTACTTTGGTAATGGCTCTGTCTATGTTCCTTGGAACAGGACGTCACAGAGGGTGAAATCCGTGCGATGAGATGTCCATTACCGTGTAAAGTGCTTCGAGAGTCGAGTTGTTTGGGAATGCAGCTCTAAGTGGGTGTAATTCCATCTAAAGTAAATATTGGCGAGAGACGATAGCGAACAAGTACAGTGATGGAAGATGAAAAGAACTTTGAAAAGAGAGTGAAAAGTACGTGAAATTGTTGAAAGGGAAGGCTGAGATCAGACTTGGTATTTTGTATGGCTTGCTTTCGGGCGGTCCTCTGCAGTTTACTGGGCCAGCATCGGTTTGGGTGGCAGGATAATAGCATAGGAATGTGCTCTACTTCGGTGGAGTGTATAGCCTTTGTTGATACTGCCTGCCTAGACCGAGGACTGCGTCTTTTGACTAGATGCTGGCATAATGATCCTAAGCCGCCCGTCTTGAAACACGGACCAAGGAGTCTAACGTCTATGCGAGTGTTTGGTGTAAAACCGTACGCGGAATGAAAGTGAACGTAGATGAGAGCCTTTTAGGCGCATCATCGACCGATCCTGATGTCTTCGGATGGATTTGAGTAAGAGCATAGCTGTTGGACCGAAGATGTGAACTATGCTGATAGGGTGAAGCCAGAGAAACTCTGTGGAGGCTCGTAGCGGTTCTGACGTGCAATCGATCGTCGAATTTGGGTATGGGCGAAGACTAATCGAACCATCTAGTAGCTGGTTCTGCCGAAGTTTCCCTCAGGATAGCAGAACTCGTATCAGTTTTATGAGGTAAGCGAATGATTAGAGTTTGGGTTGAAATGACCTTAACCTATTCTCAAACTTTAATATGTAAGAAGTCCTTGTTGCTTAATTGAACGTGACATATGAATGAAGAGCTTTAGTGGCCATTTTGGTAAGCAGAACTGGCGATGCGGGATGAACCGAACGCGAAGTTAAAGTGCCGGAATACACGCTCATCAGACACCACAAAGGTGTAGTTCATCTAGACAGCCGGACGGTGGCCATGGAAGTTCGGAATCCGCTAAGGAGTGTGTAACAACTCACCGGCCGAATGAACTAGCCTGAAAATGGATGCGCTCAAGCGTGTTACTTATACTTTGCCGTCAGGTTGATATGATGCCCTGACGAGTAGGCAGGCGTGGAGGTCAGTGACGAAGCTTTGTTGTAAACTGGGTCGAACGGCTCTAGTGCATCTTGGTGGTAGTAGCAATATTCAAATGAGAACTTTGAAGACTGAAGTGGGGAAAGTTCCATGTCAACAGCAGTTGGAATGGGTTAGTCGATCTAAGAGATGGGAAGCTCCGTTCAAAGGCCTGATTTTTCAGGCCACATCGAAAGGATCCGGTTAAATTCCGGAACTTGGGATGGATTCTTCACGGTAACGTAACTGATGTGGAGACGTCGGCGTGGCCTGGAGGTTCTCTTTCTTCTTAACGCTTATCACCTGGAATTGGTTTATCCGGAGATGGGTCTTATGGCTGGAAGAGCGCAATACTTTGTTGCGTCCGGTGCGCTTACGACGGTCCTTGAAATCCACAGAAGAATAGTTTTATGCCAAGTCTACTCATACGCAGCAGGTCTCCAAGGT
This sequence comes from Fermentozyma sake, assembly GCA_003243815.1. NCBI lineage: Eukaryota > Fungi > Ascomycota > Pichiomycetes > Serinales > Debaryomycetaceae > Fermentozyma > Fermentozyma sake. The sequence continues at coordinate 2,566 of QELA01000016.1, read as the reverse complement.
TAACAGCCTCTAGTTGATAGAATAATGGTAGATAAGGGAATCGCAAAATAGATCCGTATTCGGGATAAGGATTGGCTCTAAGGATCGGGTGAGGGAGCGTGCGAGACGTGGGGGTTTCCGCGGACTGTTTTCGGACGGACTGCTAGACGACCTGCTAGACCACTGCGGTGCCTGCCTCACCTTACATCAACTTGAACTGGTACGGACAAGGGGAATCTGACTGTCTAATTAAACATAGCATTGCGATGTCAGAGTGATTGACGCATGTGATTCGCCGTGCCTGATGTCAAAGTGAAGAAATTCAACCAGCGCGGGTAAACGGCGGGAGTACTATGACTCTCTAAGAGCCAAATGCTCGTCATCTAATAGTGCGCATGAATGGATTAACGAGATTCCACTGTCCCTATCTATATCTAGCGAAACCACAGCCAAGGGAACGGGCTTGCAGAATCAGCGGGAAAGAAGACCTGTTGAGCTTGACTCTGTTGACATTGTGAAAGACATAGAGGTGTGATAAGTGGGGCTCGGCGCGGTGAAATACCACTACTCTATGTTTTTTACTTATTCAATTAGCGGAATGGACTTCATTGTCCACTTTCTAGCATTAAGGTCGAGCTGATCCGGTTGAAGACTTGTCAGGTGGGAGTTTGGCTGGGCGGCAATTGTTAAACGATAACGCAGGTGTCCTAAGGGGGCTCATGGAGAACAGAATCTCCGTAGACAAAGGTAAAGCCCCTTATTTTGATTTCAGTGTGATACAACCATGAAAGTGGCCTATCGATCCTTTGTCCTTTGAATTTGAGCTAGAGGTGCCAGAAAGTTACCACAGGATAACTGGTTGTGGCAGTCAAGCGTTCATAGCGACATTGCTTTTGATTCTTCGATGTCGCTCTTCCTATCATACCGAAGCAGATTCGGTAGCGTTGGATTGTTCACCATATAGGGACGTGAGCTGGGTTTGACTCGTGGACGGTTAGTTTTACCCTACTGATGTGTTGTCGCAATAGTATTGAACTTAGTACGAGAGAACCGTTCATTCGGATATTGGTTTTGCGGCTGTCTGATCAGGCAACGCCGCGAGTACATCCGCTGGATTATGGCTGACGCCTCTAAGTCAGATCTGCTAGAAGCGACGATTCTTGCCTCGCACATTTTAGTTGGATAGATAAGGCTCTTTGAGTCGCCACCATGCAGGTTGGTATGGTACAGTTTACGGAAGGTGGATTGTGCTACCGACGGATCGCAATGTTCTGATGCGCGGGATAATCCTTTGCAACGACTTAATGTACACGGGTATTGTAGGTGAGTAGCCTTGTTGTTACGATCTGCTGGATTAGCTTCGTTGTCTGATTTGTGTTTACACACTAGGTTAGTTGGTTGGGCCATTTAGTTTAGTGATTGAGATGTATGTCGGGTAACAACGCGGCGTAGCGGTGTTGTTAGGGTACACTGTTACTATTTCATGTGTCGTAGCGAGGATTGTTGACACTGAGGTAGGGATATATCATGTGAGCGTAGCGAGATTGATGTTGATTATGGTGTAGTCCATTATATTAGTGGAGATTACAAGTTTAGTGGTTATTATTACAAGAGTTGAAATTATTTAAAGAGTTTTGTCAAAGTATTTTGTTTAAGTATTTTATTTGTCAAGTATTTCTATAGCTCTCGCTTCGATCCTCATGTCAGGAATTTTGCAACCAAAAAAAGTGTTTTATTTTTCGCACACTTTTCAAAGGTTTTGGTGCAAAAAGATTGCAGCACAAGAGTTTCGCGTATGGTCTCCCACTACACTACTCGGTCTTGCTTTGAGCTTAACTACAGTTGATCGGACGGAAACGTGCTTTCTGCTAGATATGGCCGCAACCGAGATGGTTATTTTGGGAGAGATATGGAGAGCGGGGTAGTGTTGAGGAAGTGAAGAATAGGGGGTTCTTGTGGTTCTTGTAGTGATATGGTCTAGGTTGAGGTGTAGGATGTAACTGGGATCTGGGATACAGGAGGGCTACGTGCTACGCTACGGTTATGATATGTATTATAGAGGGGAGTAGGATTAGGTTGGGAGAATTGAAAATTTTGAATGAGGAGGTGGAATTTTGTTTGAAGTGGTGTTGTATGATGGGTGGTGGTTGTTGGTGATGGTTGTTAATATACTTATGTGTTATATGATGTATGATGTATGATGTGATGGTATTATGATATATGTGTATGATATATGTATGATGTATGATGTATGAGTATGATGTATGATGTATGATGTTCAATGTTCAATGTTCAATGTTAGACTCAATAGACTTAAGGAGCGTAGCTTGACTAGTCATAATGACCATATTGGCCAATAACTTCCAAGCAACTTCGCTTCGCTCAGTTACTTGTTTCAGTTACTTGTTGCTAAAAGAAAGTGGTGGATAATCTAAATTTTCACTTCCCCTTTTTCTCTCACCAAAAAAGATTGCAGCACAGAGTTTCGCGTATGGTCTCCCACTCACTACTCGGTCTCGTCTTAGCAGCTTAACTACAGTTGATCGGACGGGAAACGGTGCTTTCTGCTAGATATGGCCGCAACCGA
>QELA01000015.1:0-20520 GCA_003243815.1 Fermentozyma sake | reverse complement strand
CCTGGTAATACCAAGACTATTCAAGTTAACATACCTATTCCTACTATCACAACTACGACCACCTGGACTGGAACTGGTACTTCTACCCTCACTATACCTGCAACCCCAGGTCAAACCGGTACCGTTATTGTTGAAGTACCTACTCCCAAAACCACTATAACCGAAACTTGGACTGGAGTTGGAACCACTTCCAGTACCAAACCATTTACTCCTGGTGGGACTCAAACAGTTGTAGTTGAAGTTCCTATACCAACCACTACTATTACTACTTTCTGGACTGGGTCCGAGACTACTACTGTCACTATTCCAGCGACTCCTGGTGAAACCGGTACGGTTATTGTCGAAAACCCTAACCCATCAACAACATTGACTGAAACATGGACTGGTGCTAATACTACCACTGTCACTATTCCAGCAACTGTTCCTGGTGAAACCGGAACTGTTATTGTTGAAGTTCCTGTACCAACCACTACTATTACTACTTTCTGGACTGGGTCCGAGACTACCACCGTCACTATTCCAGCAACTCCTGGTGAAACCGGTACGGTTATCGTCGAAAACCCTAACCCATCAACAACATTGACTGAAACATGGACTGGTGCTAATACTACCACTGTCACTATTCCAGCAACTGTTCCTGGTGAAACCGGAACTGTTATTGTTGAAGTTCCTGTACCAACCACTACTATTACTACTTTCTGGACTGGGTCCGAGACTACCACCGTCACTATTCCAGCAACTCCTGGTGAAACCGGTACGGTTATCGTCGAAAACCCTAACCCATCAACAACATTGACTGAAACATGGACTGGTGCTAATACTACCACCGTCACTATTCCAGCAACTGTTCCTGGTGAAACCGGAACTGTTATTGTTGAAGTTCCTGTACCAACCACTACCATCACTACATTCTGGACCGGTTCCGAGACTACCACCGTCACTATTCCAGCAACTCCTGGTGAAACCGGTACAGTTATCGTCGAAAACCCTAACCCATCAACAACATTGACTGAAACATGGACTGGTGCTAATACTACCACTGTCACTATTCCAGCAACTGTTCCTGGTGAAACCGGAACTGTTATTGTTGAAGTTCCTGTACCAACCACTACCATCACTACATTCTGGACCGGGTCCGAGACTACCACCGTCACTATTCCAGCAACTCCTGGTGAAACCGGTACGGTTATTGTCGAAAACCCTAATCCATCAACAACATTGACTGAAACATGGACTGGTGCTAATACTACCACTGTCACTATTCCAGCAACTGTTCCTGGTGAAACCGGAACTGTTATTGTTGAAGTTCCAGTTCCAACCACTACTATTACCACTTTCTGGACCGGTTCCGAGACTACCACCGTCACTATTCCAGCAACTCCTGGTGAAACCGGTACAGTTATCGTCGAAAACCCTAACCCATCAACAACATTGACTGAAACATGGACTGGTGCTAATACTACCACTGTCACTATTCCAGCAACTGTTCCTGGTGAAACCGGAACTGTTATTGTTGAAGTTCCTGTACCAACCACTACCATCACTACATTCTGGACCGGTTCCGAGACTACCACCGTCACTATTCCAGCAACTCCTGGTGAAACCGGTACGGTTATCGTCGAAAACCCTAACCCATCAACAACATTGACTGAAACATGGACTGGTGCTAATACTACCACTGTCACTATTCCAGCAACTGTTCCTGGTGAAACCGGAACTGTTATTGTTGAAGTTCCTGTACCAACCACTACTATTACTACTTTCTGGACTGGGTCCGAGACTACCACCGTCACTATTCCAGCAACTCCTGGTGAAACCGGTACAGTTATCGTCGAAAACCCCGACCCAGCCACGACAGTAACTGAAACCTGGACTGGAAATGGTACGATTACTTACACTAAGAGTGCTACTGCACCTGGAGAAACGAATACAATCTTCATCGAGGTTCCAGTTCCAACCACTACTATTACCACTTTCTGGACCGGTTCCGAGACTACCACCGTCACTATTCCAGCAACTCCTGGTGAAACCGGTACGGTTATCGTCGAAAACCCTAACCCATCAACAACATTGACTGAAACATGGACTGGTGCTAATACTACCACTGTCACTATTCCAGCAACTGTTCCTGGTGAAACCGGAACTGTTATTGTTGAAGTTCCTGTACCAACCACTACTATTACTACATTCTGGACCGGTTCCGAGACTACCACCGTCACTATTCCAGCAACTCCTGGTGAAACCGGTACGGTTATCGTCGAAAACCCTAACCCATCAACAACATTGACTGAAACATGGACTGGTGCTAATACTACCACTGTCACTATCCCAGCAACTGCTCCTGGTGAAACCGGAACTGTTATTGTTGAAGTTCCTGTACCAACCACTACCATCACTACATTCTGGACCGGGTCCGAGACTACCACCGTCACTATTCCAGCAACTCCTGGTGAAACCGGTACGGTTATTGTCGAAAACCCTAATCCATCAACAACATTGACTGAAACATGGACTGGTGCTAATACTACCACTGTCACTATTCCAGCAACTGTTCCTGGTGAAACCGGAACTGTTATTGTTGAAGTTCCTGTACCAACCACTACCATCACTACATTCTGGACCGGTTCCGAGACTACCACCGTCACTATTCCAGCAACTCCTGGTGAAACCGGTACAGTTATCGTCGAAAACCCTAACCCATCAACAACATTGACTGAAACATGGACTGGTGCTAATACTACCACTGTCACTATTCCAGCAACTGTTCCTGGTGAAACCGGAACTGTTATTGTTGAAGTTCCTGTACCAACCACTACCATCACTACATTCTGGACCGGTTCCGAGACTACCACCGTCACTATTCCAGCAACTCCTGGTGAAACCGGTACAGTTATCGTCGAAAACCCCGACCCAGCCACGACAGTAACTGAAACCTGGACTGGAAATGGTACGATTACTTACACTAAGAGTGCTACTGCACCTGGAGAAACGAATACAATCTTCATCGAGGTTCCAGTTCCAACCACTACTATTACCACTTTCTGGACCGGTTCCGAGACTACCACCGTCACTATTCCAGCAACTCCTGGTGAAACCGGTACAGTTATCGTCGAAAACCCTAACCCATCAACAACATTGACTGAAACATGGACTGGTGCTAATACTACCACTGTCACTATCCCAGCAACTGCTCCTGGTGAAACCGGAACTGTTATTGTTGAAGTTCCTGTACCAACCACTACCATCACTACATTCTGGACCGGGTCCGAGACTACCACCGTCACTATTCCAGCAACTCCTGGTGAAACCGGTACGGTTATTGTCGAAAACCCTAATCCATCAACAACATTGACTGAAACATGGACTGGTGCTAATACTACCACTGTCACTATTCCAGCAACTGTTCCTGGTGAAACCGGAACTGTTATTGTTGAAGTTCCTGTACCAACCACTACCATCACTACATTCTGGACCGGTTCCGAGACTACCACCGTCACTATTCCAGCAACTCCTGGTGAAACCGGTACAGTTATCGTCGAAAACCCTAACCCATCAACAACATTGACTGAAACATGGACTGGTGCTAATACTACCACTGTCACTATTCCAGCAACTGTTCCTGGTGAAACCGGAACTGTTATTGTTGAAGTTCCTGTACCAACCACTACTATTACTACATTCTGGACCGGTTCCGAGACTACCACCGTCACTATTCCAGCAACTCCTGGTGAAACCGGTACAGTTATCGTCGAAAACCCCGACCCAGCCACGACAGTAACTGAAACCTGGACTGGAAATGGTACGATTACTTACACTAAGAGTGCTACTGCACCTGGAGAAACAAATACAATCTTCATCGAGGTTCCAGTTCCAACCACTACCATCACTACATTCTGGACCGGTTCCGAGACTACCACCGTCACTATTCCAGCAACTCCTGGTGAAACCGGTACGGTTATCGTCGAAAACCCTAACCCATCAACAACATTGACTGAAACATGGACTGGTGCTAATACTACCACTGTCACTATTCCAGCAACTGTTGCTGGTGAAACCGGAACTGTTATTGTTGAAGTTCCTGTACCAACCACTACTATTACTACATTCTGGACTGGGTCCGAGACTACCACCGTCACTATTCCAGCAACTCCTGGAGAAACCGGTACTGTGATTGTTGAAATTCCAAACTCATCGTCTACGGAATCTTCAAGTTCTTCCCCAAGTTCTGCTCATAGTCCTGCTCCTAGTTCTGCTCCTAGTTCTGCTGGTAGCTCTGCATTCCCTACTCTCTCTATCAGTTCTGCTCTGTCATTTGGTTCATCAAGCTCCTATTTTATTCCTTGGAATTCTTCGATTATTACTGACTCTAATTCGTTGAGTTCAACGAGGCTCTCCTCCGATATTCCTAGTAGTGTTCCAACAAGCTCTACACCAACAAGCTCTGCTTCATTTGGTAAACCAACAGGCTCCACAACAACAAACTCCGCATCATCTGGTGTTCCAACAAGCTCAGCATCATCTGGTGTTCCAACAAGCTCCGGATCATCTGGTGTTCCAACAAGCTCCGGATCATCTGGTGTTCCAACAAGCTCTACACCAACTGGATCTGAGCCAAGTGGTAAATCTACTGGTGTCCCAAGTAGCTCTGATCTAAGTGGTAAGTCTACTGGGGTTCCTAGTGGCTCTGCACCAAGTGGTAAATATACTGGGGTTCCAACTGGATCTGAGCCAACTGGATCTGAGCCAAGTGGTAAATCTACTGGTGTCCCAAGTAGCTCTGCACCAACTGGTAAGTCTACTGGGGTTCCTAGTGGCTCTGCACCAAGTGGTAAATATACTGGGGTTCCAACTGGATCTGAGCCAAGTGGATCTGAGCCAAGTGGTAAATCTACTGGTGTCCCAAGTAGCTCTGCACCAACTGGTAAGTCTACTGGGGTTCCTAGTGGCTCTGCACCAAGTGGTAAATATACTGGGGTTCCAACTGGATCTGAGCCAAGTGGTAAATCTACTGGTGTCCCAAGTAGCTCTGCACCAACTGGTAAGTCTACTGGGGTTCCTAGTGGCTCTGCACCAACTGGATCTGTGCCAAGTGGTAAATCTGCTGGCGTACCTACTGGCTCTGCACCAGGAGATAAGACTACTGGTGTTCCAACTGGCTCTGCACCATCAGGTGCTCCAACGGAATCAACCTTATCTGTTCAGGTTGTTATTCCAAATGCTAGCTCACCACCTAAAAGTATTGAGACATACAGTGGTGCTGGATCAAGTCTCAATGTATCATATCTTTCCTTTGTGTTTATCTTCTTTTCGATCATCTTCTAGACATGTTTTATTGGTTTAAATTTTCGTTTTCTACCATGTTCAATTCTGGTACTTTCTATTCGTCATCCATTCATCAGACCCTTCGCATATTTCTTCCGTTCCATGCAACTTGCATTTAATACTTTCGTTCTACATATTTTGATTAATAATACCCTTTTATTTATTTTTAAAAATCGTTGTAACCTATGATATTTGGTTTGTAAGTAGTTGCCTCTGAAATAGTATCTTTCGTTAGTTGAAGTTACTCTATTTCTAATTCGTCAGAAATAGACTTCACACTTCCAAAAAGCTGCAAAATGTGTACTGGCATATCTTTTAAGTATGTATCGCTATCTTTCTTACCCAGGGTTATCAAAACAAGTAATAATCTGTGAGCAATTGTAATGACTCTTAGCTAGACTTTCTTATAAGGTCATTCCCAATCCTAAACTAATAATTACTTCGGACTCTATTTCTCCAGCACCACAAAATACTCAACTAGTTAAAGAGAACGAAAGACATATTTGGAATAATACCCTACTTTGCATAAACTTCACCCTAAATAAATTACATGGGCAGAATGAAATAGTGAGGTTGCACTTCTATACTATAAAACATCGTCCATGCTTCAAAGTTTTATTATTCAAAGTTCTAGAATACATTTCAATTTAAAGAGCCAGGTGTTGGGATTGTCACTTCCATAAAGCAAGATTAGCTTAGTAGATCCAGAAATTATCGTGTGGACAGACATTTTTCTGGGTGAAAAAGAGCAGTAGTTATTTTACAACCATTCTGACCCTCATACCTTTGGATTAACAGGCAAAAAACATTTCGCAATTATCGGTGTTATGGAAGTCTTGGGTAACCAATTTTGATTGGGTTTCTGTTCATCCTAAACTCCGACCGTTTCATACTATAATTTCATTTGAACCCTTCGTCTAATCTGATTACAAGTGCCCTGCTAACGCTCACATCTCTGGGTATTATCAGGGCACATATTGTTTTTTGCGAAAGAGTGTGCATAAAAATAAAACTTGCATTACAGCCGAAGGACAAAGATTGAAAACATTTTTTCAACTGCCGAGACACCGGGTCAGAAGATGATTGTGAGCCCTAACGAGAAAAAGGGTTGATATAATATCAGTTTTGTGTTATTTTTTGTATTTTTTATCTTGTCGGTTTGCATACAGAGTTTTTAGAACTCAAAGGACTTAAGAGACAAAACATAAGCGAACAGTGAATCAGGAGGCCACATATATTGAAAGTTCGTAAATGTGAGAAATGTTGAGGATCTCAAGCTTTTACTCGATGCCCCAAGTTCAAATTCTCATCACTAAAATTGGCTACAAATTCTCATCACAAGAATCGGTTTCGAGGTACTACTAGAGCAGTTTGTTAGTCTTTAAGTAGATGCGTTTATCTTCTGTATTTTTTCAATATACAGCTTTTGTAAACTATACGAGATTGCTCAAACGAGCCATTTTTGCTTATAAACGTTGCAGTACTGAAACCAATTACGTAGTCTTTATCAGTAACCAACTGAAGTGAATCTTCAAATTCTAGAAGAAATTCAGGTAAAATAAAAGAAAAGAACAAAAATCAGAAGGACAAATATAATGAACTAAATCTATTCAACTGGAAGTACAACTATTAACCATTATCGGGAGTGCAAAGTATCTAGAAATTCAATATCGGCTAACAGACTCTAAGAGGTCAGAAAATCAGATGAATTTTGATTAAATATATCCATAATAGAGCGTTCTGATAGATGATTCTGAGTATATCACTGTACTTCATTATGCCTATATGTTTCCACGCATCACCTTATGAGACCATTTATAACTTACTAGTCCACTTCAAGTGATTTTGACTGATCTATAGCTAACTCTAAGTCGATAGAAAAATTAGAAGCGCTACTGTAATCCCTGAAAATCAACAGAAATTTCCGTTGACTAGTTTAATCAGTACTCGGAGGTAATCAGAACACGGTGAAGTCAAAGTATCTCATTACTGATTAAAAGGTCGAAATTTGTGTTCCACACGACCTCTGATATCAGTCCAATTTAGGCCTCGAAATTGAATTTCTACAATGAGAGAGATTCAACTATACGCCTGTCATTGAGTCCATAATATCAATTTTACGGATTGTCTTTGATTCTTTTTACGAGATATTCGTTCATTATATTACTAAGTTTGCTGAATATTGCTGAGCCCATATTTTCGGCCACTCGTCTGCTTTCATTATTAACTATGTATGGAGTTCTGTAGTGCGAAACATCCGACTTTACGGAAGAACCCTTGAATGTGGTATTTTCATTATTTTCCTCTTCCTCTAGAGAATTTTCTACCCACCAACCCTTTTCCAACTTAGCTTTTAATAATACAATAGGTGAGAATACGTATTTGGAAAATACACTATGTAGGTGGTTATTATCAATGCAAAGGTTTTTAATTTGCTTATTTAATACGATTAATGACTGTGGTTATTAACTTTGGCGAGGGCGATACGAACTCGCCTAACTTGTCACAAAATAGTTTGCACTCAGTGATACCGGTAGAATCATAAACGTTATCTTCGGAAGAGAATTTCCACAAATACGCAAGGAGATTTTATTGAATAGGCGGGCTCTTTAAATGATTACTTGCATAGGGGGCTGCTAAAATAAACAGTACAACGGTTTCGAGAATACTTGGCACTTAGATAGGTAAACATCTGAGGCTTGCCGGTAGCGCACAAGAACGAAAATTGCAAAGGTATCGAAGTAGCCCGAGATGTGGTAAATCTGGGACAACCTGTTTTAAGAAGTCATATGAAATAATACTTGAAGCTAAATGGAAGTGTGAGAGATCATCGTAACCAAAAAAGGTTTTGGGTTTGTGTCACGCTTAGCAGGTATTCTGGAAGGTCGTAAATTGAATTTTTGAGCCAGGTTTCATTTACTGTGTTTTGTATATCTATTCTTCATGTATGGATGAAGCACCAATTTTGATTTATTTTTTTGTAATGGCATCCACACTTTTGTGAATCATTTCGTAAATAAATATTTGAAATACCTTCTAGATCTCGATGCGAAACAAAGAAGTATCGTAGTTCCGAATTCTAGACATTGAAATACATTATCATGGTACAGACTAAGTGGAAAACTCTGGCTCTGGAGCCTATTTGGTAAAATTGTAATCCTGAGCCTGAAGTTTCGTTTAATTTTTACTACGTCGGGCTGAGGCTTCTCAGATTTCTCGATGAGCATATTTTTGACCACTTTCGTTGCTTATTTTCCGAGAAAGTACATTGGGTGGGTCTTTTGTGGAACTTATCAAATTTGGATGCAAGGGTATATATTATTGTCAAATGATCCCAATGATGTGCGTAGTACATATATTACGCTAGAAAATATTGAAACCCTTGACCAATATGAACTTCAAGTCTGTCTCCAAAAAATAATGGTTTTGAAAATAAAAAAAATGAACTCAACGAAGTGAATTAAAAAATTAATTTCAATTAAAAATACTCTAGTAAAAGTACGAAAGAGATTAAATAAAATACTTTGTAGAAAACTACCTTTCCAGATATCGTAAATTGAAAACACCGCAAGAGGCTCCACGATCGATATTTTCCGTCCCGCCTATTATTGTGTATATGCGCAGGATGAATCCTTTACAAGCGGCCCAAATGAAAAGCGAAGTTTGTAAGTAGTAATATTGTTATTACGATCTGCTGAGATTTAGTCTCAAGTGTGATTTGTGTTCACACACTAATGGATAGGTGCAAGTTTTAGTTTTGCGAATTCTACATGTCCGGGTAAGCACTACATAGCATAGTATTTGTGCAGTATTCTAGAAATGATATATAAAATTAAGAGTTTTGTTGAAACGTCTCGTAAGAAAGTCAAAAATCGAACTGTCAGTTGACAAATTTAAGGGTTTGGCTGCAAAAAGATTGCAGACCGATAGTTTTAAGTATACTCTCCCAGTCTGAAATCTCTAGCAAAATAAATTATCTATATACACTACAATATGACAACTAGTAGTTTTTTTTTCATAACTGCAATAATAGGAGGATCGCAATGTATTGATAATATTGATGTTTGGCAGCGAGAAATGAAAAATACTAATTGATGAAATAAAATAGAGTTATTAATGAACAATAGAGCGCTACGATAACTTACATGGAAGAGCTTTTCAAGGATATCACTAAAACTAAACACTAGATAGGTTGCTTTACATTTAACTATATCAATTGCGATTGTTTCCTATCATTCTATACGTCTTCCATTTGCTATTATCTTTCACCGAAACTATAAATTGCATTATCAAAACGAGAAGATACTTTCTTTTCAAGGAAATGAGATTAATTGCTACTATTATTTGTTTAGATCTTGTATTATATTATATTATCCAAAGTGTCTATGAGATTTAGTGCAAAATCCGCCAGTACTTCGTAGCTTTCGAGGCGGTTTCTATCATTTAGAGACAAAGCATTTTCACTAGTCTTAATAAATCTCACTAAATTTGGCTAATATCCTCTCAGTCTCACTAAATCTCACTTAGACTCACTAATATTCACTAAATCTCACTAAATCTCACTAAATTTCTACTAATACTAACACTAATATCTCGCTTAAACTCAAAATCTTAACCCGCATATCATAATTTACAACTTTAAATCTAAAATCTGAAATCTAAAATCACATACATACCTTGTAGCCACTAAAATATCATCCTTTCAGATATATAATATATAATATATAACATAATCTGGCCCGTAACGGGTGTCAGGCATAACCAGTGCAATTGTAGAATTCCTATTTCTATGACTAAGTAATTCCTAGATCGCATTTATTATATACACTCCCCAGTCATGCTTCTCATAATTTTCAATCACCCGATGATAAAAAAGCATAACACAGCAAAACAAAGCAAAATAAAGCAAAATAAAGCAAAACAACGTCTCGTGTTTTACCCCGTGGTTTGAAAATCATATAAATTAACCACCAAGAGACTGAATATTTAAAGATTTATAATTCAACGTTTATCATTTGTTCACAACTTAAGAGAACTACTTAAGATAACTGCCCTTGCATCTCCGAGAAGGTCCGAGAAATAAAGACCCTTCCTAGAGGATATCAGTTTATATCGTGAGTGATTATATTGATAGAATAACAGTTTATAAGTATACTACCAGTGTCAACATATTATAATACTATCAAGACAATAAGTTATAAAATTCCAGTGTCTCCTTATTCTAATTACTTCAGTTAACAGAGATTTACCAGAGTCAGCTTATTTTCAGAACATTATTACCATCAATATCAGATAAACTATACGTGACTATCATTACTTATCATTATTTCTTATCATGAATACTTTTATAACTTTAACAGACGCCATAACGCCACCAAAGAATCTTTCAACTATTTTATCACAACCATCTTACTACAATGATATCAAACTTTCACTCAAACCTGACTTGATATCGGGGATTCCTGACGGAATACTTGCGTTGCTTCTACCAATCATAGCGTACTGGTCGTATGCAACGTTTTTCCACATCTTAGACGTGTATGAACTTGCAGAAAAGTACAGAATACATCCAAGTGAAGAGGAACAATCGAGAAACAAAGTAACCTTGAAATCCGTGATCCAGGATGTTGTTTTGCAGCATTTCATCCAGACCATCATAGGTTGGGTATTCTACCACTTTGAGGCTCCTCCCAAAACCGGCCATGAAATGTACGAAATGTGGAGATTGAAGAGTTGCAGACTCCTCCAAAAGTGCAGATCCCTCTAAAAGTGACTATGTCGAAATTATGGCATGTCCCAATGGGTGTATAAACGGTGGGGGACAAATTAACCCTCCCACGGAAGTAGTAGAAAAAGATTGGCTCCAAAGTGTTTTGTCAAACTATGCAGATATTCCTATGTTTGATATAAGTGCGTCAGATAATATTGGTGCCGTTGCTCAATTCATAAATTGGAGCGAAAAGTTCTGCATAGATTTTGAAATTAAGGAAGAAAGGTTATTAACAACGTATTTCAACGAAGTCGAAAAACCTACCGACCCTAATTCAATATTGCTTGGAGCCAAGTGGTAATATGTGTGGGATAATGGCTTTAACAGAGACCAAGGTATTATATAGAGATGCACGACATATATTGATGACAAATCCAACATTTGTTAATTAAAAAATATGTAGACCAGTAAATGCAGCGTACGCATTATGAAATATTAGTCGCTAATGTGCGAGAATCGCTTATATGACGCATTGCGATCCGCACAATCTGAAATTCGCTTCGTTTACATTACAAAGGGCATCGGAACAATAGACACACAATTTTAATTTTCAGTTTTCACCAACCTGTTTTTCAAAGAGTAAGATGAAGCTTACAAATTCAAGTTCAGAGATTCTAGAAAATTATATGTCGTATTCTGAAAAGAATTCACACATAGACGATGCCCGATTATGATGTTACCATCTGTGCTTGTAATTTGACGAGACGCAAAGATTTGCGAGCGCCAGGGCCACGAACGGCACATATTTATTATTGCTTCTCCAAGTCATGGGTCCAGATGTCGAATTATTATATAATTGTATGTAGGTTTATGCGTTATGATATGCTTGTCGATAATGTGGAACCGCTTAGGCGGAGCCAAAAGTTGCTATTTATATCTGGAATTATTAAACAAACGTCATCAACCAAACAGCGAAAACCTCAAAACCAGTGATTTGTCTGCTGCTTAATATAATTAAAACCAGTGATTTGTCTTCTGCTTAATATAATTAAAACCGGTTAGTTGTTTGTTGCTTAGTATAATAAAATCCAAGAAAATTCATCGTTCCATGATTAATTAGAGTAACTAAAAGAAAGAATCAAATCCATTGTAGGGTTACGTTGTGGTGGTTCAATTATTACAGGAATGGCTTCCTTTCCGGAACAGGAAATAGTAAATTCACATGCACAGCTAGACGATAGCGAGACTAATTGGAGCTTTGAACACTTTTGCATTTGAACCTTCAGACAGGTTGGATCAAAATTTAAGGATTTTTAAGGCGTTACAATTTGTGCCCGTATAGAAGCGCTACAAACCATTATTTCATGGCAACTTATTTACGCATAAGAACCTGGTTCGTATGCACCAGACGCCATCATGCGGGTAGTCTACGCAGAAAAAGAGAACACAAACCAATGATATAGGTATGATATCATAATCTATAATCATACAAGAAATTAACTATGTTAAGCGCTAATAAATAGGAGGACACATATTGATAAGAGGCTAAAAAACCTCGAACAATAGTAGAAGCATTTAATAACACTTCTCTTATTGTACCGACATAGATACGAACTCGTATGTTTTACAATTTGCAATAACCGACAAACCTATAGTTCCCTTTCGTAAATTGGTACGAATTGAATTATTTTTGTGCTCATCGTCTACTTTGCTATCAATTATTATTTTATTATAATTTTATGCGATGAGTTGCCCGGGGTCGGTCGGAATTTAACACAATACGTAATTGAAACGATCGGAAACGAGATATTTGATTAGACTCATTGCATTATTAGCTCTCAAACCAAGTGTTTAATCCTCTGTAGATAACATTTGACGAATAGTCGTATGTTTCCGATCCAATGATAATTAGTTCATGTAGTGCTCTCATTAATCGTTGTTGTTTAGATGCAGGCAACATGAAGACCAGTTAGCTGCTCAATATTTTTTAACTGTTTTCGAAGTTAGGCGCACCTATGCAGCTGCAAAAAAATGATTTAGAATATGGAAACTGCCACAAAATGCAGCTAAAGCTCAGTACCTCTATTATTCATATTGGCAAGAAGCCTTAGAACTTATCCAGAATAGTGTTACTAAGTGGAGTTTGCGTTGCAGATACACCTTTTTCAAAGACTAATTTATTTTTCAGAGATCCAAAGGTATATATTTCAATGATTTCCGTTATATTAAATGATCCAGTTCATTCTTCAACCAACCTGTTATGAAAATTTCTTCCTTGGTCTGTTTCACAGCATCTATCGCCTTGGCCGCTAGTGCTCAAGTGAGTGGAATCTTCAAAAGTATTGACAGCATCAACTATGTTGCAGGTTCTTCTGGTTATCCTTACACAAATGGTCCTAACTTACCTTCATGGATCAACACCCTTTCCTGGGGAATCGACGGATCGCAAGTTAATGCTGGGGATACTTTCACTTTGACATTACCTTGCACATTTAAATTCACATCTTCTTCTTCCACTGTTAACTTGCAAGTTGGTGGTAACGTTTATGCCACTTGTACTTTTAACTCTGGTTATACTATCGTTGCATACTCTTCATTGCAATGTACTGCTTCCAACATTGTCACTCCTCTGACAAGAGCTACAGGCTCTGTCAATTTTCCTGTTGCTTACAACGCTGGTGGTTCTGCAGGGGCCACCGACTTACAAGACTCCACCTGTTTCACTACTGGCTCTAATACCATCTCTTACACGGACGGTTCAAATACGATCTCCTTAGCTGTTAATTTCAATGGAGGTGTCCTTTCTCAGCGTTCAGTCGATCCAAGCATTTTGGCATACAACGTGAGAGAGATTCCTGACCTTAACAAAAAACAAGTATATGCCTTGGCTGGTAATTGCGCAGGAGGTTATTCGTCAGGAGTGTTAGGAATTAAGCCTACAGGTGCTGTTATGGATTGTAGCTCGGTTCATGCTCTCATTTCCAACAGTCTCAACCCTTGGTATTTCCCTATGTCTACTTCCAACAATTTTCAGGTCACTACTACTTGTACTCCTACGGGCGGTTTAACAATGACCTACCTGAATGTTCCTGCTGGATTTAGACCATTTGTCGATGGTCTTGTCTCAACCACTGGAGGTACATTTTCAACCTCATACACCAACCAATATACTTGTAACAACCAAAGATATGTAGACAACAGTCGTCTGGTAACCTGGGGAAGTTATGATAACTCTGGTAGCGGTTCTAACGGTAATGACATTATAGTTACAACTAAGACTTGGACTGGTGCTACCACAATGATCACAACCTTGCCTTTCAACACCGCTCCTGGTAATACCAAGACTATTCAAGTTAACATACCTATTCCTACTATCACAACTACGACCACCTGGACTGGAACTGGTACTTCTACCCTCACTATACCTGCAACCCCAGGTCAAACCGGTACCGTTATTGTTGAAGTACCTACTCCCAAAACCACTATAACCGAAACTTGGACTGGAGTTGGAACCACTTCCAGTACCAAACCATTTACTCCTGGTGGGACTCAAACAGTTGTAGTTGAAGTTCCTATACCAACCACTACTATTACTACTTTCTGGACTGGGTCCGAGACTACTACTGTCACTATTCCAGCGACTCCTGGTGAAACCGGTACGGTTATTGTCGAAAACCCTAACCCATCAACAACATTGACTGAAACATGGACTGGTGCTAATACTACCACTGTCACTATTCCAGCAACTGTTCCTGGTGAAACCGGAACTGTTATTGTTGAAGTTCCTGTACCAACCACTACTATTACTACTTTCTGGACTGGGTCCGAGACTACCACCGTCACTATTCCAGCAACTCCTGGTGAAACCGGTACGGTTATCGTCGAAAACCCTAACCCATCAACAACATTGACTGAAACATGGACTGGTGCTAATACTACCACTGTCACTATTCCAGCAACTGTTCCTGGTGAAACCGGAACTGTTATTGTTGAAGTTCCTGTACCAACCACTACTATTACTACTTTCTGGACTGGGTCCGAGACTACCACCGTCACTATTCCAGCAACTCCTGGTGAAACCGGTACGGTTATCGTCGAAAACCCTAACCCATCAACAACATTGACTGAAACATGGACTGGTGCTAATACTACCACCGTCACTATTCCAGCAACTGTTCCTGGTGAAACCGGAACTGTTATTGTTGAAGTTCCTGTACCAACCACTACCATCACTACATTCTGGACCGGTTCCGAGACTACCACCGTCACTATTCCAGCAACTCCTGGTGAAACCGGTACAGTTATCGTCGAAAACCCTAACCCATCAACAACATTGACTGAAACATGGACTGGTGCTAATACTACCACTGTCACTATTCCAGCAACTGTTCCTGGTGAAACCGGAACTGTTATTGTTGAAGTTCCTGTACCAACCACTACCATCACTACATTCTGGACCGGGTCCGAGACTACCACCGTCACTATTCCAGCAACTCCTGGTGAAACCGGTACGGTTATTGTCGAAAACCCTAATCCATCAACAACATTGACTGAAACATGGACTGGTGCTAATACTACCACTGTCACTATTCCAGCAACTGTTCCTGGTGAAACCGGAACTGTTATTGTTGAAGTTCCAGTTCCAACCACTACTATTACCACTTTCTGGACCGGTTCCGAGACTACCACCGTCACTATTCCAGCAACTCCTGGTGAAACCGGTACAGTTATCGTCGAAAACCCTAACCCATCAACAACATTGACTGAAACATGGACTGGTGCTAATACTACCACTGTCACTATTCCAGCAACTGTTCCTGGTGAAACCGGAACTGTTATTGTTGAAGTTCCTGTACCAACCACTACCATCACTACATTCTGGACCGGTTCCGAGACTACCACCGTCACTATTCCAGCAACTCCTGGTGAAACCGGTACGGTTATCGTCGAAAACCCTAACCCATCAACAACATTGACTGAAACATGGACTGGTGCTAATACTACCACTGTCACTATTCCAGCAACTGTTCCTGGTGAAACCGGAACTGTTATTGTTGAAGTTCCTGTACCAACCACTACTATTACTACTTTCTGGACTGGGTCCGAGACTACCACCGTCACTATTCCAGCAACTCCTGGTGAAACCGGTACAGTTATCGTCGAAAACCCCGACCCAGCCACGACAGTAACTGAAACCTGGACTGGAAATGGTACGATTACTTACACTAAGAGTGCTACTGCACCTGGAGAAACGAATACAATCTTCATCGAGGTTCCAGTTCCAACCACTACTATTACCACTTTCTGGACCGGTTCCGAGACTACCACCGTCACTATTCCAGCAACTCCTGGTGAAACCGGTACGGTTATCGTCGAAAACCCTAACCCATCAACAACATTGACTGAAACATGGACTGGTGCTAATACTACCACTGTCACTATTCCAGCAACTGTTCCTGGTGAAACCGGAACTGTTATTGTTGAAGTTCCTGTACCAACCACTACTATTACTACATTCTGGACCGGTTCCGAGACTACCACCGTCACTATTCCAGCAACTCCTGGTGAAACCGGTACGGTTATCGTCGAAAACCCTAACCCATCAACAACATTGACTGAAACATGGACTGGTGCTAATACTACCACTGTCACTATCCCAGCAACTGCTCCTGGTGAAACCGGAACTGTTATTGTTGAAGTTCCTGTACCAACCACTACCATCACTACATTCTGGACCGGGTCCGAGACTACCACCGTCACTATTCCAGCAACTCCTGGTGAAACCGGTACGGTTATTGTCGAAAACCCTAATCCATCAACAACATTGACTGAAACATGGACTGGTGCTAATACTACCACTGTCACTATTCCAGCAACTGTTCCTGGTGAAACCGGAACTGTTATTGTTGAAGTTCCTGTACCAACCACTACCATCACTACATTCTGGACCGGTTCCGAGACTACCACCGTCACTATTCCAGCAACTCCTGGTGAAACCGGTACAGTTATCGTCGAAAACCCTAACCCATCAACAACATTGACTGAAACATGGACTGGTGCTAATACTACCACTGTCACTATTCCAGCAACTGTTCCTGGTGAAACCGGAACTGTTATTGTTGAAGTTCCTGTACCAACCACTACCATCACTACATTCTGGACCGGTTCCGAGACTACCACCGTCACTATTCCAGCAACTCCTGGTGAAACCGGTACAGTTATCGTCGAAAACCCCGACCCAGCCACGACAGTAACTGAAACCTGGACTGGAAATGGTACGATTACTTACACTAAGAGTGCTACTGCACCTGGAGAAACGAATACAATCTTCATCGAGGTTCCAGTTCCAACCACTACTATTACCACTTTCTGGACCGGTTCCGAGACTACCACCGTCACTATTCCAGCAACTCCTGGTGAAACCGGTACAGTTATCGTCGAAAACCCTAACCCATCAACAACATTGACTGAAACATGGACTGGTGCTAATACTACCACTGTCACTATCCCAGCAACTGCTCCTGGTGAAACCGGAACTGTTATTGTTGAAGTTCCTGTACCAACCACTACCATCACTACATTCTGGACCGGGTCCGAGACTACCACCGTCACTATTCCAGCAACTCCTGGTGAAACCGGTACGGTTATTGTCGAAAACCCTAATCCATCAACAACATTGACTGAAACATGGACTGGTGCTAATACTACCACTGTCACTATTCCAGCAACTGTTCCTGGTGAAACCGGAACTGTTATTGTTGAAGTTCCTGTACCAACCACTACCATCACTACATTCTGGACCGGTTCCGAGACTACCACCGTCACTATTCCAGCAACTCCTGGTGAAACCGGTACAGTTATCGTCGAAAACCCTAACCCATCAACAACATTGACTGAAACATGGACTGGTGCTAATACTACCACTGTCACTATTCCAGCAACTGTTCCTGGTGAAACCGGAACTGTTATTGTTGAAGTTCCTGTACCAACCACTACTATTACTACATTCTGGACCGGTTCCGAGACTACCACCGTCACTATTCCAGCAACTCCTGGTGAAACCGGTACAGTTATCGTCGAAAACCCCGACCCAGCCACGACAGTAACTGAAACCTGGACTGGAAATGGTACGATTACTTACACTAAGAGTGCTACTGCACCTGGAGAAACAAATACAATCTTCATCGAGGTTCCAGTTCCAACCACTACCATCACTACATTCTGGACCGGTTCCGAGACTACCACCGTCACTATTCCAGCAACTCCTGGTGAAACCGGTACGGTTATCGTCGAAAACCCTAACCCATCAACAACATTGACTGAAACATGGACTGGTGCTAATACTACCACTGTCACTATTCCAGCAACTGTTGCTGGTGAAACCGGAACTGTTATTGTTGAAGTTCCTGTACCAACCACTACTATTACTACATTCTGGACTGGGTCCGAGACTACCACCGTCACTATTCCAGCAACTCCTGGAGAAACCGGTACTGTGATTGTTGAAATTCCAAACTCATCGTCTACGGAATCTTCAAGTTCTTCCCCAAGTTCTGCTCATAGTCCTGCTCCTAGTTCTGCTCCTAGTTCTGCTGGTAGCTCTGCATTCCCTACTCTCTCTATCAGTTCTGCTCTGTCATTTGGTTCATCAAGCTCCTATTTTATTCCTTGGAATTCTTCGATTATTACTGACTCTAATTCGTTGAGTTCAACGAGGCTCTCCTCCGATATTCCTAGTAGTGTTCCAACAAGCTCTACACCAACAAGCTCTGCTTCATTTGGTAAACCAACAGGCTCCACAACAACAAACTCCGCATCATCTGGTGTTCCAACAAGCTCAGCATCATCTGGTGTTCCAACAAGCTCCGGATCATCTGGTGTTCCAACAAGCTCCGGATCATCTGGTGTTCCAACAAGCTCTACACCAACTGGATCTGAGCCAAGTGGTAAATCTACTGGTGTCCCAAGTAGCTCTGATCTAAGTGGTAAGTCTACTGGGGTTCCTAGTGGCTCTGCACCAAGTGGTAAATATACTGGGGTTCCAACTGGATCTGAGCCAACTGGATCTGAGCCAAGTGGTAAATCTACTGGTGTCCCAAGTAGCTCTGCACCAACTGGTAAGTCTACTGGGGTTCCTAGTGGCTCTGCACCAAGTGGTAAATATACTGGGGTTCCAACTGGATCTGAGCCAAGTGGATCTGAGCCAAGTGGTAAATCTACTGGTGTCCCAAGTAGCTCTGCACCAACTGGTAAGTCTACTGGGGTTCCTAGTGGCTCTGCACCAAGTGGTAAATATACTGGGGTTCCAACTGGATCTGAGCCAAGTGGTAAATCTACTGGTGTCCCAAGTAGCTCTGCACCAACTGGTAAGTCTACTGGGGTTCCTAGTGGCTCTGCACCAACTGGATCTGTGCCAAGTGGTAAATCTGCTGGCGTACCTACTGGCTCTGCACCAGGAGATAAGACTACTGGTGTTCCAACTGGCTCTGCACCATCAGGTGCTCCAACGGAATCAACCTTATCTGTTCAGGTTGTTATTCCAAATGCTAGCTCACCACCTAAAAGTATTGAGACATACAGTGGTGCTGGATCAAGTCTCAATGTATCATATCTTTCCTTTGTGTTTATCTTCTTTTCGATCATCTTCTAGACATGTTTTATTGGTTTAAATTTTCGTTTTCTACCATGTTCAATTCTGGTACTTTCTATTCGTCATCCATTCATCAGACCCTTCGCATATTTCTTCCGTTCCATGCAACTTGCATTTAATACTTTCGTTCTACATATTTTGATTAATAATACCCTTTTATTTATTTTTAAAAATCGTTGTAACCTATGATATTTGGTTTGTAAGTAGTTGCCTCTGAAATAGTATCTTTCGTTAGTTGAAGTTACTCTATTTCTAATTCGTCAGAAATAGACTTCACACTTCCAAAAAGCTGCAAAATGTGTACTGGCATATCTTTTAAGTATGTATCGCTATCTTTCTTACCCAGGGTTATCAAAACAAGTAATAATCTGTGAGCAATTGTAATGACTCTTAGCTAGACTTTCTTATAAGGTCATTCCCAATCCTAAACTAATAATTACTTCGGACTCTATTTCTCCAGCACCACAAAATACTCAACTAGTTAAAGAGAACGAAAGACATATTTGGAATAATACCCTACTTTGCATAAACTTCACCCTAAATAAATTACATGGGCAGAATGAAATAGTGAGGTTGCACTTCTATACTATAAAACATCGTCCATGCTTCAAAGTTTTATTATTCAAAGTTCTAGAATACATTTCAATTTAAAGAGCCAGGTGTTGGGATTGTCACTTCCATAAAGCAAGATTAGCTTAGTAGATCCAGAAATTATCGTGTGGACAGACATTTTTCTGGGTGAAAAAGAGCAGTAGTTATTTTACAACCATTCTGACCCTCATACCTTTGGATTAACAGGCAAAAAACATTTCGCAATTATCGGTGTTATGGAAGTCTT
>QELA01000014.1:5000-17500 GCA_003243815.1 Fermentozyma sake | reverse complement strand
CCCAAACACTCGCATAGACGTTAGACTCCTTGGTCCGTGTTCAAGACGGCGGCTTAGGATCATTATGCCAGCATCCTAGTCAAAAGACGCAGTCCTCGTCTAGGCAGGCAGTATCAACAAGGCTATAACACTCCACCGAAGTAGAGCCACATTCCTATGCTATATCCTGCACCCAAACCGATGCTGGCCAGTAAACTGCAGAGGACCCGCCGAAAGCAAGCCATACAAAATACCAAGTCTGATCTCAAGCCCTTCCCTTCAACAATTTCACGTACTTTTCACTCTCTTTCAAAGTTCTTTTCATCTTTCATCACTGTACTGTTCGCTATCGGTCTCTCGCCAATATTTAGCTTAGATGGAATTACCACCCACTTAGAGCTGCATTCCCAAACAACTCGACTCTTCGAAAGCACTTTACACGGTAATGGACATCTCATCGCACGGATTCTCACCTCTGTGACGTCCTGTTCCAAGGAACATAGACAAGAGCCATTACCAAAGTAGCCATCTCAAATTACAACTCGGCTTACGCAGATTTCAAATTGAGCTTTGCCGCTCACTCGCCGTTACTGAGCAATCCGGTTGGTTTCTTTCCTCCGCTTATTGATATGCTAAGTTCAGCGGGTAGTCCTACCTGATTGAGTCAAACTTGTAGATAGTATAACGAGTTGGTAAAACCTAATAGTTATGCTTTCATGTTTTCAAGTAAACCGAGTATCACTCAACGCCAAACCAGAGGTTGAGGAGAAATGACGCTCAAACAGGCATGCCCTGTGGAATACCACAGGCGCAATGTGCGTTCAAAGATTCGATGATTCACGAAAATCTGCAATTCATATTACGTATCGCATTTCGCTGCGTTCTCATCGATGCGAGAACCAAGAGATCCGTTGTTGAAAGTTTGATATTTTATTGTTGACTAAGTAATATTAGTGTTCTTGCAAGCAAGTTCTCTAAAAAACATGTGTAATGCAATTAAGCAAACTTAATGATCCTTCCGCAGTTCACCTACGAAACCTTGTTACGACTTTACTTCCTCTAAATGACAAGTTTGACCAGCTTTTCAGCTCCAGAATGAGGTTGCCCCTTTCTTAAGCCAATCCGGAGCCTCACTAACCATTCAATCGGTAGTAGCGACGGGCGGTGTACAAAGGCAGGACGTAATCAACGCAAGCTGATGACTTGCGCTTACTAGAATTCTCGTGAAGAGCAATAATTACAATGCTCTATCCCAGCACGACGGAGTTTCACAAGATTTCCCAGACCTCTCGGCCAAGTATAAACTCGCTGGCTCCGTCAGTGTAGCGCGCGTGCGGCCCAGAACGTCTAAGGCATCACAGACCTGTTATGCCTCAAACTCCATCGACTTGAAATCGATAGTCCTCTAAGAAGTGACTATACCAGCAAAAGCTAGCAGCACTATTTAGTAGGTTAAGGTCTCGTCGTTATCGCAATTAAGCAGACAAATCACTCCACCAACTAAGAACGCCATGCACCACCACCCACAAAATCAAGAAAGAGCTCTCAATCTGTCAATCCTTATGTGTCTGACCTGGTGAGTTCCCCGTGTTGAGTCAAATTAAGCCGCAGCTCCACTCCTGGTGTGCCCTTCCGTCAATTCCTTTAAGTTCAGCCTTGCGACCATACTCCCCCAGAACCAAAGACTTGATTCTCGTAAGGTGCCGAGTGCGTCAATAAAAGAACAACACCCGATCCCTAGTCGGCATAGTTTATGGTTAAGACTACGACGGTATCTGATCATCTTCGATCCCCTAACTTCGTTCTTGATTAATGAAAACGTGCTTGGTAAATGCTTTCGCAGTAGTTAGTCTTCAGTAAATCCAAGAATTCACCTCTGACAACTGAATACTGATACCCCGTCCGTCCCTATAATCATTACGATGGTCTAGAAACCAACAAAATAGAACCATAACGTCCTATCTATATTCCATGCTAATATTCGAGCAAAGCCTGCTTGAACACTCTAATTTTTCAAAGTAAAAGTCCTGTTCGCCTTCCCGAAAGAAAGGTTACCCAGAAGGAAAGGCTCGGTTAGATCCAGTACTCACCAAAAGGCGGACCGCTAACCAAGCCCAAGGTCAACTACGAGCTTTTAACTGCAACAACTTTAATATACGCTTTGGAGCTGAATTACCGCGCTGCTGGCACCAGACTTGCCCTCCAATTGTTCCTCGTTAAGGTATTACATTGTACTCATTCCAATTACAAGACCCATAAGGCCCTGTATCGTTATTTATTGTCACTACCTCCCGTGTCGGATTGGTAATTGCGCGCCTGCTGCCTTCCTTGATGTGTAGCCGTTTCTCAGCTCCCTCTCCGGAATCGAACCCTTATCCCGTTACCCGTTGAAACCATGGTAGCCACTATCCTACCATCGAAAGTTGATAGGGCAGAAATTGAATGAACCATCGCCAGCACAAGCCATGCGATTCGAAAAGTTATATGATCATCAAAGAGTCCGAAGACATGATTTTTATCTAATAAATACATCCCTCCAGAGTCGGATTTAGCATGTATTAGCTCTAGAATACCACGATATCCAAGTAGTAAGGTACTATCAAATAAACGATAACTGATTAATGAGCCATTCGCAGTTCACTGTATAATTGCTTATACTTAGACATGCATGCTTAATCTTGAGACAAGCATATGACTACTGGCAGGATCAACCAGATAACTATACTGAGAACTAAAAGTTCGGTGTTGTTATTGATTGCTAGCGTAGAGTCCGTAAGACAAAAACGCTATCCAGATAGCCTCTTGTTCCCGGTGATGGCCGCTAAATAAATTAGCATAACCAACCATGGAGGAGTTACATTCTAACAGTCACAGTTGCCTGGCTACCGATAGAAGCATACCCCCGAGTAGATTAGTTGAATACTTGCCATCGGCTAGTAATCCACTAAATCCTTCAGTGTTTAGGGAAATCGTTAGATATTACCCTAAAACTGTTCAGACTTACCGAAGTTCGTCCATGCTATTTGGCGAGAGGTTAACAGACTTACATCTGTCGCAACGCTCGTCACTAAATAGCGAGCCATAAAGTTTATATGAGAACCATACAAACTCATGCTTTCGCATATAGTTCCTGTAGGTGAAATGGTGTGGAGTTAATGTGAGGAATATTATAAATATAATAAATAAAAGCGAATAAAAATGTGCGTATAATCAAAAAGTACGTTTTTTTAATTGAAATATGTCAAACGAAAATCGATGTTTCAAAAGTCTTAGCGAAAAAAAAGTTAAATAATTTATGATCTACTAATTTAGTTGATACAGAATATTAAAGATGTGAAAGATGATATAGGTTAATTGATAGTTGTGATGAATGGTATGTAGCTAGTTTGATGATAGTGTATTATTAAACAGATTTTGTAATGAACTCAACGGCGGTTAACTAAAATCAGCTCAAACCTTCACATCCCATTCTTCTACCATTCAATCTGTCTCTCCAATTATAAGACCTCTACCTGCTAAAAGTTGTAAATTCGAATTTCTAAATCCATATTATCCATGTGCACGACCAAATTAAAATGCAGGATGTCCTGCAGATATGACTACTCAATACACTCCTCAAACCTGCAGATATGACTGACAATATACAGTCCCAATCCTGCAGATACATTCGCCAATATACAGTCTCACGAGAGGTAACCCTCTCAGTATACAGGATACTTTTCCTAAACCTAATTGAGGTATCCACCATGCAGGATCGCGAAGCACCCTGTAACATCCATACCACTGCATAAATCAAATCGTGGATAACTCCACAGATATCCATAGGTAGGAAGCGAAATTCGCACAGGTTCATGTTGTGGGTGTAGCACGGTCTATACAAATTACAGAGCGATTGAAGCAGTTTCAACTTCATTTTCGGTTATTTCAGAAAGGCAGGTAACCATAATTGTAGAAAATTTACAAAAGAGATAGTAACTTTCTCAAGTTGTAGAAAGTGTAGATAGAGACAGAAAACAGTAAATGGAAAAGTAACTACACAGGAGTATATAGAGAGGCGTAATAGACATAGTGAATATCACACTCTACTAACTAAATGTGGATTTATGGAGATGTAAAATGGAGATATGTGGTGTCGACACGTCGCAAAACATCCTAACCGCCATAGTGCGAATACATAAGTATTACATAATCCTTATAAACATATAGTAGATATATAAGCATATAAAATTATATAGTGTATGATATGTAAGCCATATAAATTATAGAGGATATATAAGCCTATATATAATATATAATATATATATCCTACAATACTATAACATCAATTAACACATACATTCACTAAAACTAAACATAGCAACACTAAATCATATAACTCTCCAAAAAAAGACCATTTCGGTGCGGCCATATCTAGCAGAAAGCACCGTCCCGTCCGATCAACTGTAGTTAAGCTGCTAAGAGCGAGACCGAGTAGTAGTGGGAGACCATACGCGAAACTCTCGTGCTGCAATCTTTTTGTGAGAGAAAAAAGTGAAGTGAAAATTAGATTATCCACCACTTCTTTTAGCACAAGTAACTGAAACAAGTAACTGAGCGAAGCGAAGTTGCTTGGAAGTTATTGCCAATATGTCATTATGACTAGTCAATGCTACGCTCCTTAAGTCTATGAGTCTAACATGAACATGAACATGAACATCATACATCATACATCATACATCATACATCATACATCATACATCATATATCATACATCATATCATAATACCATCACATCATACATCATACATCATATAAACACATCAAGTATATAACAACCATCATACAACCACCATACAACCACCACTCCATCATACAACCACCACTTCAAATCAAAATTCCACCTCCTCATTTCAAAATTTCAATTTCTCCCAACCTAATCCTACTCCACCCTCATATATACATATACATAACCGTAGCGTAGCACGTAGCCCTCCTGTATCCAGAGTCCCACCGTACATCCTACACCTCAACACCTAGACCATATCACTACAAGAACCACAAGAACCCACCTCTATTCTTCACTTCCTCAACACTACCCCCGCTCCCATATCTCCCAAAAATAACCATCTCGGTGCGGCCATATCTAGCAGAAAGCACCGTTCCCGTCGATCAACTGTAGTAAGCTGCTAAGAGCAAGACCGAGTAGTGTAGTGGAGACCATACGCGAAACTCTGTGCTGCAATCTTTGCACCAAAACCTTTGAAAAGTGCGAAAAATAAAACACTTTTTTGGTGCAAAATTCCTGACATGAGATCGAAGCGAGAGCTTAGAAAAATACTGACAAAAAAAAACTTAAAACAAATACTTGACAAAACTCTTAAATAATTCAACTCTTGTAATAATAATCCACTAATACTGTAATCTCCACTAATATAATGACTACACTCAGTAATCAACATCAATCTCGCTACGCTCAGCATTGATTATATCCACTACGCTCAGTGTCAACAATCCTCGCTACGTCACTATGATAATATGTTAACAGTGTAGTCCTCTAACAACACTCGCTACGCTCGCGTTGTTACCCGACATACATCTCAATCACTAAACTAAAGTTGGCTCCAACCAACTATACCTTAGTGTGTAAACACAAATCAGACAACTGAAGCTTAATCTCAGCAGATCGTAACAACAAGGCTACTCTACTGCTTACAATACTCCGTGTACATTTAAGTCGTTGCAAAGGATTTATCCCCGCGCATCATGACATTGCGATCCGTCGTAAGCACAATCCACCTTTCGTAAACTGTACCATTACCACCTGCTATGGTTGGCGACTCAAAGAGCCTTATTCTTATCCAACTAAAATGTGCGAGGCAAGAATCGTCGCTTTCTAGCATGGATCTGACTAGAGGCGTCAGCCATAATCCAGCGGATGTAGCTTCGCGGCGTTGCCTGATCAGACAGCCGCAAAAACCAATTATCCGAATGAACGTTCCTCTCGTACTAAGTTCAATTACTATGCGACAACATTCATCAGTAGGGTAAAACTAACCTGTCTCACGACGTCTAAACCCAGCTCACGTTCCCTATAGTGGTGAACAATCCAACGCTTACCGAATCTGCTTCGTATGATAGGAAGAGCCGACATCGAAGAATCAAAAAGCAATGTCGCTATGAACGCTTGACTGCCACAAGCCAGTATCCCTGTGGTAACTTTCTGGCACCTCTAGCTTCAAATTCAGAAGGACTAAAGGATCGATAGGCCACACTTCATGTTGTATTCACACTGAAAATCAAAATCAAGGGCTTTACCCTTGTTCTACTGGAGATTTCTGTTCTCCATGAGCCCCCCTTAGGACACCTGCGTTATCGTTTAACAGATGTGCCGCCCAGCCAAACTCCCCACTGACAATGTCTTCAACCCGGATCAGCTCGAAAGCCTTAATGCTAGAAAGTGGACAATGAAGTCCAGTTCCGCTTAATGAATAAGTAAAAAACTATAGAGTAGTGGTATTCACCGGCGCCGAAGCTCCCACTTATCTACACCTCTATGTCTTTCACAATGTCAAACTAGAGTCAAGCTCAACAGGTCTTCTTCCCGCTGATTCTGCCAAGCCCGTTCCTTGGCTGTGGTTCGCTAGATAGTAGATAGGGACAGTGGAATCTCGTTAATCCATTCATGCGCGTCACTAATTAGATGACGAGGCATTGCTACCTTAAGAGAGTCATAGTACTCCGCCGTTTACCGCGCTTGGTTGAATTTCTCACTTTGACATTCAGAGCACTGGCAGAAATCACATTGCGTCAACATCACTTTCTGACCATCGCAATGCTATGTTTAATTAGACAGTCAGATTCCCCTTGTCCGTACCAGTTCTAAGTTGATCGTTAAGCGTGAGGCAGCACGCAGTGCTAGCAGGCGTCTCTAGCAGTCCGTCCGAAAACAGTCCGCCGAAACCCCCACCGTCTCGCTACAGACTCCTCACCCGATCCTTAGAGCCAATCCTATCCCGAAGTTACGGATCTATTTGCCGACTTCCCTTATCTACATTATTCTATCAACTAGAGGCTGTAACTGGAGACTGCTGCGGTATGAGTACGACTGGCATGAAAACTATCCTCCTGGATTTCAAGGACCGTCGTAAGCGCACCGACGCAACAAAGTATGCGCTCTCCAGCCATAAGACCCATCTCCGGATAAACCAATTCCAGGTGATAAGCTGTTAAGAAGAAAAGAGAACTCCTCCAGGGCCCACGCCGACGTCCACATCAGTTACGTTACCGTGAAGAATCCATATCCAAGTCCGGAATTTAACCGGATCCCTTTCGATGTGGCCTGAAAATCAGCTTTGAAACGAGCTTCCCCATCTCTTAGATCGACTAACCCATGTCCAACTGCTGTGACATGGAACCTTCCCACTTCAGTCTCAAAGTCTCATTGAATATTGCTACTACCACCAAGATCTGCACTAGAGCCGTTCGACCCAGTTTACAACAAAGGCTCGTCACTGACTCCACGCCTGCTACTCGTCAGGCATCATATCAACCCTGACGGCAAAGTATAAGTAACACGCTTGAGCGCCATCCATTTCAGGCTAGTTCATTCGGCCGTGAGTTGTTACACACTCCTTAGCGGATTCGACTTCCATGCCACCGTCCGGCTGTCTAGATGAACTAACACCTTTGTGGTGTCTGATGAGCGTGTATTCCGGCACTTTAACTTCGCGTTCGGTTCATCCGCATCGCCAGTTCTGCTTACCAAAAATGGCCACTAAAAGCTTCATCATATGTCACGTTCAATAAGCAACAAGGACTCTTACATATTTAAGTTTGAGAATAGTTAAGGTCATTCAACCCCAATACCTCTAATCATTCGCTTTACCTCATAAAACTGATACGAGCTTCTGCTATCCTGAGGAAACTCGGCAGAACCAGCTACTAGATGGTCGATTAGTCTTCGCCCTATACCCAAATCGACGATCGATTGCACGTCAGAACCGCTACGAGCCTCCACAGAGTTCCTCTGGCTTCACCCTATCAGGCATAGTTCACATCTTTCGGTCCCAACAGCTATGCTCTTACTCAAATCCATCCGAAGACATCAGGATCGGTCGATGATGCGCTAAAAGGCTCTCATCTACGTTCACTTTCATTCCGCGTACGGGTTTTACACCCAAACACTCGCATAGACGTTAGACTCCTTGGTCGTGTTTCAAGACGGCGGCTTAGGATCATTATGCCAGCATCCTAGTCAAAAGACGCAGTCCTCGGTCTAGGCAGGCAGTATCAACAAAGGCTATAACACTCCACCGAAGTAGAGCCACATCCTATGCTATTATCCTGCACCCAAACCGATGCTGGCCAGTAAACTGCAGAGGACCCGCCGAAAGCAAGCCATACAAAATACCAAGTCTGATCTCAAGCCTTCCTTTCAACAATTTCACGTACTTTTCACTCTCTTTCAAAGTCTTTTCATCTTCCATCACTGTACTGTTCGCTATCGGTCTCTCGCCAATATTTAGCTTAGATGGAATTTACCACCACTTAGAGCTGCATTCCCAAACAACTCGACTCTTCGAAAGCACTTACACGGTAATGGACATCTCATCGCACGGATTCTCACCCTCTGTGACGTCTGTTCCAAGAACATAGACAAGAGCCATTACAAAAGTAGCCATCTCAAATTACAACTCGGCTTACGCAGATTTCAAATTTGAGCTTTTGCCGCTTCACTCGCCGTTACTGAGGCAATCCGGTTGGTTTCTTTCCTCCGCTTATGATATGCTAAGTTCAGCGGTAGTCCTACCTGATTGAGGTCAAACTGTAGATTAGTATAACGAGTTGTAAAACCTAATAGTTATGCTTTTCATGTTTTCAAGTAAACCGAGTATCACTCAACGCCAAACAGAGGTTTGAGGGAGAAATGACGCTCAACAGGCATGCCTGTGGAATACACAGGGCGCAATGTGCGTTCAAAGATTCGATGATTCACGAAAATCTGCAATTCATATTACGTATCGCATTCGCTGCGTTCTCATCGATGCGAGAACCAAGAGATCCGTTGTTGAAAGTTTGATATTTTATTTGTTGACTAAGTAAATTATTAGTGTTCTGCAAGCAAGTTCTCTAAAAAACATGTGTAATGCAATTAAGCAACTTTAATGATCCTTCCGCAGGTTCACCTACGGAACCTTGTTACGACTTTTACTTCCTCTAAATGACAAGTTTGACCAGCTTTTCAGCTCCAGAATGAGGTGCCCCTTTCTTAAGCCAATCCGGAGGCCTCACTAAGCCATTCAATCGGTAGTAGCGACGGGCGGTGTGTACAAAGGGCAGGGACGTAATCAACGCAAGCTGATGACTTGCGCTTACTAGAATTCTCGTTGAAGAGCAATAATTACAATGCTCTATCCCAGCACGACGGAGTTTCACAAGATTTCCCAGACCTCTCGGCCAAGGTATAAACTCGCTGGCTCCGTCAGTGTAGCGCGCGTGCGGCCCAGAACGTCTAAGGCATCACAGACTGTTATTGCCTCAAACTTCCATCGACTTGAAATCGATAGTCCTCTAAGAAGTGACTATACCAGCAAAAGCTAGCAGCACTATTTAGTAGGTTAAGGTCTCGTTCGTTATCGCAATTAAGCAGACAAATCACTCCACCAACTAAGAACGGCCATGCACCACCACCACAAAATCAAGAAAGAGCTCTCAATCTGTCAATCCTTATTGTGTCTGGACCTGGTGAGTTTCCCCGTGTTGAGTCAAATTAAGCCGCAGGCTCCACTCCTGGTGGTGCCCTTCCGTCAATTCCTTTAAGTTTCAGCCTTGCGACCATACTCCCCCCAGAACCCAAAGACTTTGATTTCTCGTAAGGTGCCGAGTGCGTCAATAAAAGAACAACACCCGATCCTAGTCGGCATAGTTTATGGTTAAGACTACGACGGTATCTGATCATCTTCGATCCCCTAACTTTCGTTCTTGATTAATGAAAACGTGCTTGGTAAATGCTTTCGCAGTAGTTAGTCTTCAGTAAATCCAAGAATTTCACCTCTGACAACTGAATACTGATACCCCCGTCCGTCCCTATTAATCATTACGATGGTCCTAGAAACCAACAAAATAGAACCATAACGTCCTATTCTATTATTCCATGCTAATATATTCGAGCAAAGGCCTGCTTTGAACACTCTAATTTTTTCAAAGTAAAAGTCCTGGTTCGCCTTCCCCGAAAGAAAGGTTACCCAGAAGGAAAGGCTCGGTTAGATCCAGTACTCACCAAAAGGCGGACCGGCTAACCAAGCCCAAGGTTCAACTACGAGCTTTTTAACTGCAACAACTTTAATATACGCTTTTGGAGCTGGAATTACCGCGGCTGCTGGCACCAGACTTGCCCTCCAATTGTTCCTCGTTAAGGTATTTACATTGTACTCATTCCAATTACAAGACCCATAAGGGCCTGTATCGTTATTTATTGTCACTACCTCCCCGTGTCGGGATTGGGTAATTTGCGCGCCTGCTGCCTTCCTTGGATGTGGTAGCCGTTTCTCAGGCTCCCTCTCCGGAATCGAACCTTATTCCCCGTTACCCGTTGAAACCATGGTAGGCCACTATCCTACCATCGAAAGTTGATAGGGCAGAAATTTGAATGAACCATCGCCAGCACAAGGCCATGCGATTCGAAAAGTTATTATGAATCATCAAAGAGTCCGAAGACATTGATTTTTTATCTAATAAATACATCCCTTCCAGAGGTCGGGATTTTAAGCATGTATTAGCTCTAGAATTACCACGGATATCCAAGTAGTAAGGTACTATCAAATAAACGATAACTGATTTAATGAGCCATTCGCAGTTTCACTGTATAATTGCTTATACTTAGACATGCATGGCTTAATCTTTGAGACAAGCATATGACTACTGGCAGGATCAACCAGATAACTATACTGAGAACTAAAAGTTCGGTGTTGTTATTGATTGCTAGCGTTAGAGTCCGTAAGGACAAAAACGCTATCCAGATAGCCCTCTTTGTTTCCCCGGTTGATGGCCGCTAAATAAATTTAGCATAACCAACCATGGAGGAGGTTACATTCTAACAGTCACAGTTGCCTGGCTACCGATAGAAGCATACCCCGAGTAGATTAGTTGAATACTTGCCATCGGCTAGTAATCCACTAAATCCTTCAGTGTTTAGGGGAAATCGTTAGATATTACCCTAAAACTGTTCAGACTTACCGAAGTTCGTCCATGCTATTTGGCGAGAGGTTTAACAGACTTACATCTGTCGCAACGCTCGTCACTAAATAGCGAGGCCATAAAGTTTTATATGAGAACCATACAAACTCATGCTTTCGCATATAGTTCCTGTAGGGTGAAATGGTGGTGGAGTTAATTGTGAGGGAAATATTATAAAATATAATAAATAAAAGCGAATAAAAATGTGCGTATAATCAAAAAAGTACGTTTTTTAATTTGAAAATATGTCAAACGAAAAATCGATGTTTCAAAAGTCTTAGCGAAAAAAAGTTAAATAATTTTATGATCTACTTAATTTAGTTGGATACAGAAGATATTAAAGATGTGAAAGATGATATAGGTTAATTGATAGTTGTGATGAATGGGTATGTAGCTAGTTTGATGATAGTGTTATTATTAAACAGATTTTTGTAATGAACTCAACGGCGGTTAACTAAAATCAGCTCAAACCTTCACATCCCATTTCTTTCTACCATTCAATCTGTCTCTCCAATTATAAGACCTCTACCTGCTAAAAGTTGTAAATTCGAATTTTCTAAATCCTATATTATCCATGGTGCACGACCAAATTAAAATGCAGGATTGTCCTGCAGATATGACTACTCAATATACACTCCTCAAACCTGCAGATATGACTGACAATATACAGTCCCAATTCCTGCAGATACATTCGCCAATATACAGTCTCACGAGAGGGTAACCCTTCTCAGTATACAGGATACTTTTTCCTAAACCCTAATTTGAGGGTATCCACCATGCAGGATTCGCGAAGCACCCCTGTAACATCCATACCACTGCATAAATCAAATCGTGGATAACTCCACAGATATCCATAGGTAGGAAGCGAAATTCGCACAGGTTCATGTTGTGGGGTGTTAGCACGGTCTATACAAATTACAGAGCGATTGAAGCAGTTTTCAACTTCATTTTTCGGTTATTTCAGAAAGGCAGGTAACCATAATTGTAGAAAATTTACAAAAAGAGATAGTAACTTTCTCAAGTTGTAGAAAGTGGTAGATAGAGACAGAAAACAGTAAATGGAAAAGTAACTACACAGGAGTATATAGAGAGGGCGTAATATAGACATAGGTGAATATCACACTCTACCTAACTAAATTGGTGGATTTATGGGAGATGTAAAATGGGAGATATGTGGGGTGTCGACACGTCGCAAAACATCCTAACCGCCATAGTGCGAATTACATAAGTATTACATAATCCCTTTATAAACATATAGTAGATATTATATAAGCATATAAAATTATATAGTGTATGATATGTAAGCC
>QELA01000012.1:22500-24652 GCA_003243815.1 Fermentozyma sake | reverse complement strand
TTAAAGAGTTTTGTCAAAGTATTTTGTTTAAGTATTTTATTTTGTCAAGTATTTTTCTAAGCTCTCGCTTCGATCCTCATGTCAGGAATTTTGCAACCAAAAAAAAGTGTTTATTTTTCGCACACTTTTCAAAGGTTTTGGGTGCAAAAAGATTGCAGCACAAGAGTTTCGCGTATGGTCTCCCACTACACTACTCGGTCTTGCTCTTAGCAGCTTAACTACAGTTGATCGGACGGGAAACGGTGCTTTCTGCTAGATATGGCCGCAACCGAGATGGTTATTTTTGGGAGAGATATGGGAGAGCGGGGGTAGTGTTGAGGAAAGTGAAGAATAGAGGTGGGTTCTTGTGGTTCTTGTAGTGATATGGTCTAGGTGTTGAGGTGTAGGATGTAACGGTGGGACTCCTGGGATACAGGAGGGCTACGTGCTACGCTACGGTTATGTATATGTATATATAGAGGGTGGAGTAGGATTAGGTTGGGGAGAAATTGAAAATTTTGAAATGAGGAGGTGGAAATTTTTGATTTGAAGTGGTGGTTGTATGATGGAGTGGTGGTTGTATGGTGGTTGTATGATGGTTGTTAATATACTTGATGTGTTTATATGATGTATGATGTATGATGTGATGGTATTATGATATATGATGTATGATATATGATGTATGATGTATGATGTATGATGTATGATGTATGATGTATGATGTTCAATGTTCAATGTTCAATGTTAGACTCAATAGACTTAAGGAGCGTAGCATTGACTAGTCATAATGACCATATTGGCCAATAACTTCCAAGCAACTTCGCTTCGCTCAGTTACTTGTTTCAGTTACTTGTTGCTAAAAAGAAAGTGGTGGATAATCTAAATTTTCACTTCCACCTTTTTTCTCTCACCAAAAAAAGATTGCAGCACGAGAGTTTCGCGTATGGTCTCCCACTACACTACTCGGTCTCGCTCTTAGCAGCTTAACTACAGTTGATCGGACGGGAAACGGTGCTTTCTGCTAGATATGGCCGCAACCGAAATGGTCTTTTTTTGGAGAGTTATATGATTTAGTGTTGCTATGTTTAGTTTTAGTGAATGTATGTGTTAATTGAATGTTATAGTATTGTAGGATATATATATATTATATATATTATATATAGGCTTATATAATCCCTCTATAATTTATATGGCTTACATATCATACACTATATAATTTTATATGCTTATATAATATCTACTATATGTTTATAAAGGGATTATGTAATACTTATGTAATTCGCACTATGGCGGTTAGGATGTTTTGCGACGTGTCGACACCCCACATATCTCCCATTTTACATCTCCCATAAATCCACCAATTTAGTTAGGTAGAGTGTGATATTCACCTATGTCTATATTACGCCCTCTCTATATACTCCTGTGTAGTTACTTTTCCATTTACTGTTTTCTGTCTCTATCTACCACTTTCTACAACTTGAGAAAGTTACTATCTCTTTTTGTAAATTTTCTACAATTATGGTTACCTGCCTTTCTGAAATAACCGAAAAATGAAGTTGAAAACTGCTTCAATCGCTCTGTAATTTGTATAGACCGTGCTAACACCCCACAACATGAACCTGTGCGAATTTCGCTTCCTACCTATGGATATCTGTGGAGTTATCCACGATTTGATTTATGCAGTGGTATGGATGTTACAGGGGTGCTTCGCGAATCCTGCATGGTGGATACCCTCAAATTAGGGTTTAGGAAAAAGTATCCTGTATACTGAGAAGGGTTACCCTCTCGTGAGACTGTATATTGGCGAATGTATCTGCAGGAATTGGGACTGTATATTGTCAGTCATATCTGCAGGTTTGAGGAGTGTATATTGAGTAGTCATATCTGCAGGACAATCCTGCATTTTAATTTGGTCGTGCACCATGGATAATATAGGATTTAGAAAATTCGAATTTACAACTTTTAGCAGGTAGAGGTCTTATAATTGGAGAGACAGATTGAATGGTAGAAAGAAATGGGATGTGAAGGTTTGAGCTGATTTTAGTTAACCGCCGTTGAGTTCATTACAAAAATCTGTTTAATAATAACACTATCATCAAACTAGCTACATACCCATTCATCACAACTATCAATTAACCTATATCATCTTTCACATCTTTAATATCTTCTGTAT
>QELA01000012.1:5000-7500 GCA_003243815.1 Fermentozyma sake | reverse complement strand
ACAAGAGTTTCGCGTATGGTCTCCCACTACACTACTCGGTCTTGCTCTTAGCAGCTTAACTACAGTTGATCGGACGGGAAACGGTGCTTTCTGCTAGATATGGCCGCAACCGAGATGGTTATTTTTGGGAGAGATATGGGAGAGCGGGGTAGTGTTGAGGAAAGTGAAGAATAGAGGTGGGTTCTTGTGGTTCTTGTAGTGATATGGTCTAGGTGTTGAGGTGTAGGATGTAACGGTGGGACTCCTGGGATACAGGAGGCTACGTGCTACGCTACGGTTATGTATATGTATATATAGAGGGTGGAGTAGGATTAGGTTGGGGAGAAATTGAAAATTTTGAAATGAGGAGGTGGAAATTTTGATTTGAAGTGGTGGTTGTATGATGGAGTGGTGGTTGTATGGTGGTTGTATGATGGTTGTTAATATACTTGATGTGTTTATATGATGTATGATGTATGATGTGATGGTATTATGATATATGATGTATGATATATGTATGATGTATGATGTATGATGTATGATGTATGATGTATGATGTTCAATGTTCAATGTTCAATGTTAGACTCAATAGACTTAAGGAGCGTAGCATTGACTAGTCATAATGACCATATTGGCCAATAACTTCCAAGCAACTTCGCTTCGCTCAGTTACTTGTTTCAGTTACTTGTTGCTAAAAGAAAGTGGTGGATAATCTAAATTTTCACTTCCACCTTTTTTCTCTCACCAAAAAAAGATTGCAGCACGAGAGTTTCGCGTATGGTCTCCCACTACACTACTCGGTCTCGCTCTTAGCAGCTTAACTACAGTTGATCGGACGGGAAACGGTGCTTTCTGCTAGATATGGCCGCAACCGAAATGGTCTTTTTTTGGAGAGTTATATGATTTAGTGTTGCTATGTTTAGTTTTAGTGAATGTATGTGTTAATTGAATGTTATAGTATTGTAGGATATATATATATTATATATTATATATAGGCTTATATAATCCCTCTATAATTTATATGGCTTACATATCATACACTATATAATTTTATATGCTTATATAATATCTACTATATGTTTATAAAGGATTATGTAATACTTATGTAATTCGCACTATGGCGGTTAGGATGTTTTGCGACGTGTCGACACCCACATATCTCCCATTTTACATCTCCCATAAATCCACCAATTTAGTTAGGTAGAGTGTGATATTCACCTATGTCTATATTACGCCCTCTCTATATACTCCTGTGTAGTTACTTTTCCATTTACTGTTTTCTGTCTCTATCTACCACTTTCTACAACTTGAGAAAGTTACTATCTCTTTTTGTAAATTTTCTACAATTATGGTTACCTGCCTTTCTGAAATAACCGAAAAATGAAGTTGAAAACTGCTTCAATCGCTCTGTAATTTGTATAGACCGTGCTAACACCCCACAACATGAACCTGTGCGAATTTCGCTTCCTACCTATGGATATCTGTGGAGTTATCCACGATTTGATTTATGCAGTGGTATGGATGTTACAGGGGTGCTTCGCGAATCCTGCATGGTGGATACCCTCAAATTAGGGTTTAGGAAAAAGTATCCTGTATACTGAGAAGGGTTACCCTCTCGTGAGACTGTATATTGGCGAATGTATCTGCAGGAATTGGGACTGTATATTGTCAGTCATATCTGCAGGTTTGAGGAGTGTATATTGAGTAGTCATATCTGCAGGACAATCCTGCATTTTAATTTGGTCGTGCACCATGGATAATATAGGATTTAGAAAATTCGAATTTACAACTTTTAGCAGGTAGAGGTCTTATAATTGGAGAGACAGATTGAATGGTAGAAAGAAATGGGATGTGAAGGTTTGAGCTGATTTTAGTTAACCGCCGTTGAGTTCATTACAAAAATCTGTTTAATAATAACACTATCATCAAACTAGCTACATACCCATTCATCACAACTATCAATTAACCTATATCATCTTTCACATCTTTAATATCTTCTGTATCCAACTAAATTAAGTAGATCATAAATTATTTAACTTTTTTTTCGCTAAGACTTTTGAAACATCGATTTTTCGTTTGACATATTTTCAAATTAAAAAACGTACTTTTTTGATTATACGCACATTTTTATTCGCTTTTATTTATTATATTTTATAATATTTCCCTCACAATTAACTCCACCACCATTTCACCCTACAGGAACTATATGCGAAAGCATGAGTTTGTATGGTTCTCATATAAAACTTTATGGCCTCGCTATTTAGTGACGAGCGTTGCGACAGATGTAAGTCTGTTAAACCTCTCGCCAAATAGCATGGACGAACTTCGGTAAGTCTGAACAGTTTTAGGGTAATATCTAACGATTTCCCCTAAACACTGAAGGATTTAGTGGATTACTAGCCGATGGCAAGTATTCAACTAATCTACTCGGGGTATGCTTCTATCGGTAGCCAGGCAACTGTGACTGTTAGAATGTAACCTCCTCCATGGTTGGTTATGCTAAATTTATTTAGCGGCCATC